>QRFJ01003717.1:0-277791 GCA_006176705.1 Cocos nucifera | reverse complement strand
AGCCAACGCAAGTGCCTGGCCTCTACTGGTACCACTTGGATTGGATCTGGGAGATCCTCTTTTTTTCTATCACATCTCGAAAAATTAGATCTGGATCTGATCTGGAGAATCTTCAAAACTCCTTTTGAAGATCAGCAGTTGTCCTATGCAGCAGTGCAGCCTTCTAGCTTTCAGTCGCCTTTCTCTCATCTGGATCACACCAACCAAGGTCCAAAACTCCTTTTGGACATGAAGAGGAGAGGGAGAAGGTGGATTTGGCATGGAGGAGGAGAGGAGAAGCAGCCTTGGGGTGTGCAGAATTGTAATGCTCTTTGAGTTGGGTGTAGGGTCTTATTTATAGACTAAGCATGATCCAACTCCTCTTCTTCCCAACCAATCATAACTCTTTATGAAATCAGATCTAAATCTAATTGGTGGGAATAGAGTCTCCTAGATTCCTCCTTAGATGGTGCCTAAGACCAGTCAAAGTTGGTTCTTAGGAGAACTCTAATCGAAATCCAAAAAAAAAATGGAGTCCCTGTCCAACAGGGACTCCTGGGCGCCTCCAACTTGGGCACACGCCAAGGGTGGCATGTGCCCTCCTTCTTACTAGATTTTAGTAGGAAGAAAAGCCCCCACCAACCCTCCAATAGGTGCATGACATGTGGACAAAAGTTAAAGTATCAATGGTCAATATTTGACCAGTCAAATGTCAACTTTTGACCAAAGTCAAAGGATGAGAAATGGTAGATGACCAAAAATGGTAGGTATTGTCTTACAAAATAAGACAACCCTTTTCTGATCTGAACAGACTCCAGTCAAATAAAATGAAGGCCTCTGATCAAGCACAAACTTCTTTGGCTCAATCAGGACAACTATTTATGATAGTAAAAGAAGAATGTTAGGTTCAATCGAGTGCTAGCACGATTTTCTTGAACCTAATTGAATCTCATTCAGATCAATTAAACTGGATTAGCTCAATTGATGATCACCAGTCAAACCCTTGTTTGTGTGATCCAATTAGGTTTAGTTCTGTATGGTAATGGGATATGTCATAATCTCTATCATCGACATCATCGAAACTTCTTTCGATGGATCAGAACTCTTCTGATTTGAACAGCTAGAATGATCGATCATCTAAATCATTCTAATTGCTTCCAAAATCCACCAATGACACCTAGCAGTATATGGTGGCAATCCATCAGAGCTGAATACGAACCTTTTGGTGCAGCTACCTGTGTGATTAAGTTCTTCTATCTTGAGCCCCGATCAGATTAGGGTTAAGGTGAACTCATCAAACCGTAGTCTCTATCATATGATGTAACCATTCAATTTCAAGTCCAATGTGAAAATCTAAATAGAAACTCTTTCTATTATTTCACTCTGCCATGGTCATGGACTTCTGGACTTGATTCTCATGATCATCATAGGGCTGCTCCTCTACCATCGAGGTAGATAGATTCCATCTTGATGCTATCCAGTTCCTACAATGAACATGCTATAGCCAACATACACCTCAGGATTCCAAATGGCTAGGAGATCGAGTAATGGTGTAGTCAGACTATAACACCATCAAGATGAACTGTCGATGCATCTCAGGTCAAAGAACCAGACACACTACTGCAGCATTGAGTCAGTCATTAATGAGAAGGTAGACTCCCTAATGACTACTCGAGATGGTCATGCTCAGTGCCCTCATTCTCTAATGAGTACCTGTACTCTCACTCCGGTGTCTTCACACTGTAGACTCAAGACTCATCTACTAAAGAGAAGCGATTGTACACCAACCTTCCAGATCAATCACCATCCTCATGATGAACCTATGGTCTGGAGCATTTTATGAGTTAATAATGATTATTCATGTCTTAAATTTTCAACTCTTGAAAATATGAATTATCATTACCATTAACTCAAAGGATGTATCACAGATACTAAATACACATATGTGATAGAAAATAATCCATTTTATTGAAATTAGCCAAAATTATAATTTTGCTCCTAGAAGTGTATTACAAATGTCAGCCAATTCTGGCTTTTAGGGCACATATATCTAATGCAAGTAAGGTTCCAAAGATATTCTCTTTAGCGAGTTAATTCAATGAACTCATTCCTCGATGAGTACCCACATCCTTATATTAGTATCTCTACACAAGTAGTTTGTGAGATCCACCATCCTCTTTATCGAGCATACATAGGATGTACCTAGTCTATCCAGATCATTAATCCCTGACTCAATATTTCTACGATCAAGAATGTTTAAGATTAGGATTTTAGATCTCACAGGCATGACCCATTCATATCCCCTAAAATCATTATCCTAATCTTTGGGGTTCATCATAATCTATAAAAGGTGCAACTAGAATAATGAATCAAATGCCTCAATTTATTAATATCAAAATAAATATCAAGACATGAGTTGGGGATTATATAGAAAAGTCCCATTACAGCACATATGTGATTGGCTTATAGGGCACTTATTCTTTCAATCTCCCACTTGTACTAAAGCCAACATCCTTATATCTCAAACCCATACAATTGAGATGATGATCAAACAGTTGCTATGGTAAGGCCTTAATGAATGGGTCTGCTATATTGTTCTTAGTATCTACTCATTCTAATACAACATCTTATCTTTCGACAATCTCTCGAATAAGATGTAACCATCTAAGGATGTACTTTGATCTATGGTGAGACCTTGGTTCCTTAGCTTGGATTACTGCATCAGTATTGTCACAATATAGTGGTACTAGTCATTCTATCTCAAGAACCACTCCTAGATCTCTGATGAATTTCTTCATTCAGACATCTTTCTTGGCAGCTTCACTAGCAGTAATATATTTGCCTCTATTGTTGAGTCAGCTATAGTCTGCTATTTTGAAATTTCAAACTTACTACACCTCCATTTAAGGTAAACACATATCTTGATATTGACTTGCTATCATCCGAGTCTGAATGAAAACTAGAATCAGCATAACCTTCTTGTTTCAACTCTGACCCTCCATAAATCAAAAAAACATATTTAGTTCTTCTTAGATACTTAAGAATATTTTTTATAGCTTTCCAATGATCTTCTCCTAGATCAACTTGATATCTGCTGACTATGCCTAAAGCATAAGCCACATCAGGTCTGGTACATAACATGGCATACATAATAGATCTTACTGCCGAAGCATAATGGATCGATTTCATTCTTTCTCTTTATTCAGATGTCTTGGGAGACATCTTTTTAGAGAAGCATATGACTTGACTTATGGGCAAGTAACCTCTTTTACTTTCCTCCATGTTGAATCTTTTTAATACTAAGTCAATGTATCTAGATTTGGACAAGCCTAGTATCGAATTAGATCTATCTCTATAGATCTTTATTCCAAGAATATAGGATGCTTCATCCAAATTTTTTATGAAAAATTTAATTGATAGCCAAGTCTTAACTGACTAAAGCATTGGGACATCATTCCCAATAAGTAATACATCATCGGCATATAAAACCAAGAAAACTATGGCACTCCCACTTGCCTTCCTATATACACATGGTTCATCTACATTCTTTATCAAGCCAAACTCGTTGACTATCATATCAAATCGGATATTCCAACTCCTCAAAGCCTGCTTTAATCCATAAATGGATCTTTTAAGTCTGCATACTTGAGTTGGTCTCACACTAGAGACAAACCCTTTTGGCTGAGTCATATAGACTTCTTCCTTAAGGTTATCATTAAGGAAAGCGGTCTTGACATCCATCTACTAGATTTCATAATTATAGTATACTGCTATAGCAAGTAAAATCCTTATAGACTTTAGCATAGCCATTGGTGAAAAAGTTTAATCATAATCAATTCCTTATTTCTATCTGAAACCTTTTGCCACCAACCTAGCCTTGTAGGTTTCAATTTGGCCATCAACTCCAATCTTCTTTTTGAAGATCCACTTGCATCCTATAGGGTTTACATCCTCTAGTGCATCAACCAAAGTCCAAACTTGGTTGGAATACATAGAGTCCATTTCAGATTTCATTGCTTCTAGCCACTTGTTAGAGTCTTTACTCATGACAGCTTTAGAATAGGTCAATGGATCATCATCTTGAATGATATTTGCCTCATTATCGTTCTCTATGACAAAACCATATTTTAGAGGTGCATGATACACTCTTGGGTACTTTTGTTTGAGTATTTTCATTTATTATTTCTGGAATAGTTTGTAGGTCCTGAACTTTCTTAAGTTCAATATTCCTCCCACTGCCTTCTTTATGGTTGAATTTCTTTTCTAAGAATATGGCATGCCTACTAACAATTATATTTTGTTCAGTATTATGGTGAAATAATATCCTTTTGTTTTCTTAGGATATCCTTCAAATAAATATTTATCTGATCTTGCACTTAGCTTAGGTCCAAAACTATTTCTGACATAAGCAAGACAGCCCCATAACTTAAGATGCTTAAGATTAGGCTTCCTTTCATTCCATAATTTATATGGAGTGCTAGGAACAGACTTAGAAGGCACCCCATTAAAAGTATAAGTAACAGTTTCTAGGGCATACTCCTAGAAAGATATTTGAAGATCAGCACATCATGGACCGTACCATTTTTATAAGTGTACGATTCCTCCTTTCTGCTACACCATTTAATTATGGCATATAAGGAGGTGTCCATTAGAAAGAATTTCTTTATCTTTAAGATGATCAAGAAACTCATTAGATAAGTATTTGCCACCTCGATCAGATTGAAAGACTTTAATACTTCGTCTAGTTTATTTTTCGACCATCTTCTAATATTCCTTAAACTCATTAAAAGCCTCGAACCTATGTTTCATAAGATACACATATGATAAAATATGAATATCCTTCTTTAGCTTGAGTTGTCATTGGTCCACATACATCTAAATCTACTAATGCCAATAACTCTTTTGCTCTTTCTTCATGTCCTAAAAATAAAGACTAGGTCATTTTCCCCATGAGGCAAGATTCACAAGTCCCATATGATTCATAATCATAAAGTTCAAAGAATTTTTCTCTGTATAACTTGTTAATCCTTGTCTCACTAATACGACCAAGACGACAATGCCAGAGAAATGACATATTAATATCTTCTTTCTTTCTCTTCATATTTTTACCAATATGAAGTATATTTTCATTAAGTGCCAAAATCAAAAGACCATTATTAAAATGCCAATTGCAAACAAATTCATTTACATGAAAAATAAATTTTATTTGATAATTATTTTGCAATAAGAGAGATATGGATACAATATTTCTTATTACATATGGCATATAATAATATTCTTCCAATTTGAGAGTTCTTCCAGTCGGCAACTCCAGTAGCTAAGTTCCCACTAAAGGAAATCTAGTAGGGTTCTAAGCATGCTTTTAGATACTTTTTTGAAAAATAACAGTGGAAGCTAAATTAATCTACATTAATTTACTGCATGCTACGATCTAATCATAAAATTCTACTCAGGATCTTTGATATGTTAATATGCATTAGAAAAATAAAATATAATCAATTAGCAAATCACATTTATCGATCGATCTATGTTCAGAATATAGTACCTATGCATGGATAGATGATCACCACAATCTAGATCCACCAAAAAATTACTCCGAATCATGCTGCAGCCGCACATGTGTCCAGCCTCTATGGTAAGTCCACACGGAGCTCCTGATCTAGATCAGCCCCTCTGAAGTGCTAGCTCTTCTTCGGAGCCTTTGACAGCCAACTTTCATTGATCCAATCGACGAACTACTTCTGATCTTCCGAACACTCCAAAAATTAGAAGATGCAATGGAGGAAGATGAGATGATAATAAAAGCCGGTGGAGATCTGGCACTCAAATGCTCCACCCAAACCTAGAGTCCCCACTCTAGGATTTAGGACACACGCTTAAGAACTTTGACACTTCTTTCTTTGGAGAAAACTCATGCCTAGATTAGAAGTCCCCATTCTCTGATTTCTATCTCATAGAAATCTCTCACAAAACCTCTCTTTCTGCCTCATGCATACCCCTCTCAAATACTTTGTGCATCTCCTTCATGCCCATAAAAAAATTCCATTTTAAAATGGGCGACTTGAGATGGTAAATGCACATGAGAAAGGATAAGGATTGGAGGTTAGGAGGTTTCAACCAATTCACCTAAATTCAAAATTCAAGTTGACTCTTCAACCAAATCCAATGCCTCAACCAGTGTATCATGCATACAAGGATTCTCCTTTTATGTGCACATGCCAAAAATTAGAAAAGGTTTGGTGACAAACCCAAGGGAGGCATGGGAATGGATAAGAAAAAGAGTTGCTTTGAATCGGTCCAACACTTGGACTAGGTCAAAGAAAGAAAAGAGAGGAGGTGTACAAACTTCTTTGGCATGGAAAATTCCATGCACATTCCCAATGTGTGTGGAGAAGGAACAAGTCTAAGGTCAATGCACAGGGAGAAGGATGTTTAAATTCAAACTTACTTTGAATTGGTCCAAATTGGTTTCATCCAAACTAATTTATCTTGACCAATTAGACTAGGTCAAACCCAATCATATTAAGCTTTAACCCAACTTAATTAATTTCTTATCAAATTAAAAATTAATCGAGTCCAACCTCTGATCAAATCAAGGCCCATCTTCCTAAGTGATTAGATCATCACATGGTCTGATCAGGTCAAATATAATTGAATGAAATTCAATTAGACTTGATCAGTTCCTCATTACTCAATCTAATTGAGCTAATCAGCAATCTAATTGCTAATTAATCCTCCAATAACAATTGAGTCCCAATCTAGTGGAATCCTTTGATCAACCATCAGATCAAGTAGGAACTTCTATTATATGTGATTCCCATAGGTTCGAATCCTAAGCCAGTAGAATAGGAACTAATTTTCTATATCAATTGATGTGACCATCTAGCAATGGTACCCGACATTCGGATAGATCAAAAATTGCAATGCAACATTAATGAATCTATGGCATATGGTTACCGTATAATTCATCTCCTTGACCACGATGCTTATAGAATGATCTAGGGTTAACTACCAACCCTAAAAATTCATCTATATTGTATTTCAAAATTCAGTATCCATCATATGGACTACCCCGATCGAGGATTTGCTAAATTGAAATATAGCGATGCACTTGCTCCAACACTTGGAGGGGTCAATCCCATCTTGACTCATGCACCGACAAGCTAAGTACTAGACTGCATCCAATAGCCTTTCATCATTGAATTAAAAATTCAGATAGTCCAGTACCTAAGTATAGTGAGTTACTTACAAGTCACCATAGTAATCTTAGGTCTAAGAGACACATATACCCATATCCTTCTCGAGCAATCTTGGCAGAAGAGAGTTTCATAGTTCGGTCATGATTAGTGAAATGTATCCCTATATTTCACCTACATGCCATAACAGCATCACTATGCTTCTTGGTTAAGAGGACAACCAATATTTATGATACACAATGACCTACTCTTGATTAATATTGTCATCCTAGGTAACAGCGAATCATTTGATCGTGATCAGTTTAAGGACTAAACGACAAATCCTTCTTTGTTGAGTCTAAATAATCCCAAGAACTTCATCATAGAGAGTTCATTATAGGAAGATGCACAAAATAATAAAATTATCAAAATAATAATTTTATTCAATTAAAATTTAAGTATAAATTACATTTAGCTCAACCATCTACAACCTAAACGATTGATTTTAGGATACATTTTTCAACAACTCTCACTTAGACTAAAGCCACTTAGAACAATATTAAATACCCATCTTTCATTTGTGATTATCAAACTCTTTGATTCTAAGAGCTTTAGCAAGTGGGTTGGCCATGTTCTTCTTTTCGTCGATCTTCTGAAGCTCGACGTCACATCGCTCTATGATTTCTCGTACAAGATGGTAGCAATGCAGAATGTGTTTGGTGCATTGATATGCCTTCGGCTTTTTCAGTTGAGCTATGGCTCCAGTGCTGTCATAGTAAAGTAGAACTAGATCATCCAAGGAGGGTGCCACTTTCAGCTCGTCGATGAACTTCTGCAATCACATAGCTTCCTTCGCAGCATCAAATACCATAGCATACTCTACCTTGCATACAGAATCAGCCACAGTATTCTGCTTAGAACTCTTTCAGCAAACTGCTCCTCCATTCAAGATAAACAAATAACCTAATACACTCTTGCTATCATCATTATCTAATTGAAAACTAGAATCAGTATATCCCATAAATTTCAAATCAATATTTTCATAGATGAGCCACTGGTCCTTAATATCTCAAATACTTCAGGATTGTCTTCACAATCTTTCAGTGATTCTCACCTAGATCAAACTGGTATCTGCTCACTACCCCTAGTGAGTATGCCACATCTGATCTTGTACACATCATGGCATACATAATAGAATCCACTATCGAAGTATATGGTATTCTACTCATACGCTCTCTCTTTTAAGGAATTGTCGGACAATCCCTCTTTGAGAGAGAAATTTCATAGCCTATCGAGAGATAGCCATTCTTGGAATTTTTCATGCTGAACCTCTTCAGCATGGTATCAATATATGTGGACTGGGATAATCCAAGCAACCTTTTAGATCTATCCCTATAGATCTTCATTCCTAGGATGTAGGATGCTTCTCTCAAGTTCTTCATGGAGAATTATGATGATAGCCAAATCTTTATTCCCTGTAAAGCAAGGATGTCATTTTTTATTAAGAGAATATCATCCACATATAGTACAAGAAACATAACCACAGAATCGTTAGCCCATTTGTATATGTAGGATTCTTCTCCATTCTTAATGAAGCCATACATTCTGGTCACCTCATCAAAATGTATGTTCTAACTCTGAGATGCCTACTTTAATCCATAGATAGATCTCTGAAGCCTGCATACCTTGGACTTGTCTGTAGTTGTGAATCCCTTAGGATGTATCATATACACCTTTTCATCCAGCACTCCATTAAGAAAAGCTGTCTTCACATCCATTTGCCAGATCTCATAGTCTAGGTATGCTACTATCGCAAGCATAATCTGAATGGACTTGAGCATTGCCACTGAAGAAAAACATCTCATCATCGTCAATACCATAATACTGATGATATTCCTTGATAACCAGATGGGTTTTATAGGTCTCCACCTTTCCGTATGCACTGCTTTTTCTTTTGAAAATCCACTTATACCCAATGGATTTTATCCTTTCAGGTGGATCAACCAGTGTCCATACACTGTTAATCTTCATAGACTCCATTTCAGACTTCATGGCTTCTAGCCACTTATCAGAGTCGGTCCACTGCAAAGCATCCATGCAGGTGATCGGATCCTCATCATTCTCATCGAGTTTAATAAGATCATCATTTCGAATCAAGAAACCATGGTATCTGTCTAGTTGACATAGTACTCTATCGGATCTCCTCAAGGGTGCCTCTACAATAGGCTCTGCATTTGATCTTATCAAATCTAGTTCTGCAGGTTCACTAAAATGTATCAATTCTTCTGCCTATTGAACTTCACTAAGCTCAACATTAGAGGCAGCTATTCCTTTCATAAGAAACTTCTTTTCCAAAAAGACTATCCTATTACTAATGAACACCTTTTATTCTTCAATAAGATAGAAGTAATATCCCCTAGTTTTCTTGGGGTATCCTATAAACAAATACTTTCAAACTTATTCCAAGCTTTTTTGGCTGTAAACATTTTACATAAGCTGGACATCGCCAAACGCTAAGGTGAGCAAGTGTCGGCTTATGATCGATCCATATCTCATATGGAGTCTTTACAACAGACTTGCTTGGAACGTTGTTCAAAACAAAATAAGTAGTCTTAAGTGCATACCCCAAGAATGAAATTGGCAGACTTGCAAACCCCATCATGGATCGAACCATGTCCAACAAGATCTGATTTCTCCTTCAGGATACACCATTATGTTGTGGTGTTTCAAGAGAGGTTCATTGTGAGAGAATTCCATTCTTTCCTAGATATGTCAGAAACTCATTGAAAAGATATTCACCTCCTCGATCAGATTGAAGAGTTTTAATAATCTTCCTAAGTTGTTTTTCTACCTCATTTCAATATCATTTGAATATTTCAAATGAATCAGATTTACTCTTCATAAGATAGACGTACCCATACCTAGATAGATCATCAGTAAACATAATAAAGTAGTAGAACCCATCAATAGCACATATGCTCATAGGTCCACATACATCAGTATATACTAGACCTAGAGGATTAGTGGCCCATTCACTCTTTCCAGTAAAAGATGATTTGGTCATCTTACCAAGAAGATAGGACTCATAAGTATTCAATGATTCATAATTATTGATGTCAAGGATATGCTCCTTGACTAACCTATTAATCCAATTCTTGTTTATATGATTGAGCCTACAATGCCAAAGATAGGCATCGGAGACATAATCTAGTTTTAGGCATTTATTAGATATCTACATTACACTAATAGGTTATGATAAAACATAAATGTCATTTCTTAATTATCCTTGTATTACTATAATACCATTCATAATAATATCACAATAATTTATTTTTATTGATAATTAATAACCATCTTGGACCAAAAGTCCAACAGATATTATATTCATCATAAAAGATAGATAATAGTAACAATCACTTAAAACAACATTATTATTTTTGAAAAATAGCTCAAGAGTTTTCAATGCTAGGACTGAAACTTTACTTCCATCCCCAATATTAAGGAATCTATCACCATTCTCAAATTTTCTACCAATTTGAAGTCCATGCAATGAATTGCATATATAAATCGGACTCCCAATATCTAATATCCAGGTAAATGTATTACATATGAAGAAATTGCAAGGTGTTATCATATAACAGCCTTGATCAGCAACTACTTGTTGATTTCTCCTATTCAGTCTATTTGGATCAAGAGGATAATTTTTCTTCGGGTCTGTCTAATTTGGGTCAACACTAGACTCCTCATTCTTAGATCCTAAATACTTTTCATTATCCAATAGTGAACGAAGAGGACTTATACAAGACATTCTATTTATCTGAAAGAAAAGCATAAAATCTTATTAGTACTTGAATTAATTAACCCTAAAGACTTGAACTTCAGTCTAAAGGTCTTTTCACTATTTTTAAACAAATTGATAGCCTCTATCTTCAATTCGAGGAATTACACTAATTCTTTAGTAGGTACTAGAATCTACATATAATACAACCGGACCCGAGGAAAGCTCTGGCTAACCCACATGCATCTACAGTTAGGTTCACAACTAATTATTTTTCCAAATAATTTTTAGTAATTAGGTTTTATTCTAGAAGCCACTTCACTAGGCTATGGCCTCTACTAAAAAGGTCTGGTTAGGTCCAACCATTAACATGATTGACTTCGGTGCATCAAACCAATGATAATTAGACTCAAGAAAAGTTCTGGCTAACCTGATCACCATTAAGAGAGTGCGACCTAATCATCAAATGATGAATAGTAATTTCAATATCTAGATGAACATCAGGTGTAAGGCACCTCTAATGTCCAACTAGAAAATTGGACTCATTACTATTCACCTTAATGAGAGGCTATGACTCGGTTATCCCCATAACTTAGTCATTTTAAGGATCTAATAATTTAGAGAATTTAATTTACTTATGATTTGAGATAGAAAGTACACAGACCATATTTTTTCCACTGACTTCATAAAGTCAAATCCTTCCACTGACTTCACCAAGTCAACTGATGAGGACTAGGATCAATTTTGATCCATGGGCACCTAATTCAGTCTTACTGAATTGAAATTAGTCAAACTAATTCCTAGTGACATGGGACAGCTTGAATCACTAAGTGATCTAATCAAGTCCTAATCAACCATGTCGGCCAGGTAAGTGAGATCAGTGGAAGGGATATGCCATTAACTCGTCAAAGATTGAATCAGTATGAGTAGCTCCCAATTAAAAATCACTGGTCTAAACTATCAGAGACTTACCTTAGACACCAACCAGTTAATTAGGTTTAATCAGATCAATCTAGTAATTATGGGCTAGACCGCTTAGCCGTGAATTAAGTCTATCTTAGTCTCGTTAAAGACATGGACTTATTCAACTACAACTATTGAAGTTGAGTCTAGAGTGTCCTTGACCTAATCTAAGACAACACTTGGTTAGATTAATCCATTCTTTAGCTAACCATACGTCTAACCCAATTAATGAACCTAATTCATCTATTCCTTTAACTCATAGAATTATGAATTTATCTTAGGATCTTTAATTCAGAATTCTAGACCTACTAGACAACACTTAATTCTTTTAATTAAGTTTTGGGCTGATGGATTGGGATTCGGCATTTTAAAAATAATTTTTAGTTTTTGAAAGATTTTTTACAACCTAGCATTATTTCACTAAATAGGTCGACTCATTTCAAAAATGAATCGGCTTATTTCACAAACAAGCACTAGTTGTAAGTTTGTTCAATCAAAAATAGCCATCAAATAGCTTCAGCTAACTTCTTAATCAAGCTAACTCGGATCACATCCAAACTGACCTGAGTAGAAGCCAAGCTTAGTTTGGACCCTGAGAGCCGGCTCGAGCAAAAAAAATTAAAAACCAACCTTTCATCGAGCTAGCTTGGATCCAATCTAAGCCAGCTGATCATAAGCCGAGTCAGTTAGATTTCTGAAATAGTGGCTCGAGCAAAAGTCCAAAAGGCCGACTTTCAGTCGAGCTGGCTCAGATCCAATCCCAACCAACCCAAGCAAAAATCAAGCCAACTCAATTCCTGATCGAAATAGTTGAAGCAGCAATCCAGAGGCCGTTTCAGGCTGGCACACTAGTTGAGCTGGCTCGATTCCTGAGACAACCAACTCGACCAGCGAGCAGAACCTTCATAAGATTCTATTCAAGTTTAATCTAAACCTATGTACATTACATAAAAATCATGAAATATTTAGATCTAATCTAAATACTAATTCATGATGAAATTTAGATTAAAACTAATTCAAAACATATCATAAAAATTCATTAGATCATATCTAAAATTTTATGATCAATATTATAGATCGCAATGTATTAGGACAACCTCTCCACTATAAGGGGTAAACCTTACAGTAGGACAACCTACAGTCCATGCGATCATTGTGTTATACAGTAAACCTTTCTAATTTACATAAAAACATGTCAAGCAACTTGTTGCTCTGATACCATCTGAAGGAAACCTAGCAGGATTCTAAGCATGCTTTTAGAAACTTTTTCAAAAAATAACAATGGAAGCTAAATTAATCTATATTAATTTATTGCATGCTACGATCTAATCATAAAACCCTACTCAGAATCTTTGATATGTTAATATGCATTAGAAAAATAAAATATAATCAATTAGCAAATCACATTTGCTGATTGATTTATGTTCAAAACATAGTTCCTGTGCACGGATAGATGATCACCGCAATCTGGATCTACCAAAAAATTGCTTTCATATCGCACTGCAGCCGCACATGTGTCCGACCTCTATGGCAAGTCCACATGAAGCCCTTGATCTTGATCAGCCCCTCCAGAGTGCTAGCTCCTCTTTGGGGCCTCCGACAGCCAACCTTCATCGATCCAATCGACGAACTACTGATCTTCCAGATGCATCAGAAATTAGAAAATGCAATAGAGAAAGACGAGATGGTGGTGAAAGCTGGTAGAACTCAAACTCTCAACCCAAACCTAGAGTCCCCACTCTAGGATTCAACACACACTCTTAAGAACTTTGACACTTCTCTCTTTGGAGAAAACTCATGCCTAGATTAGAAGTCCCTATCCACTGATTTCTGTCTTATAGAAATCCCTCACAAAACCTCTCTTTCTTCCTTATGCATACCCCTCTCAGATAGTTCATGCATCTCCTGCACACCCACAAAAAAATCCCTTTTCAAAATGGGCAACCTGAGATGGTAAATGCGTATGAGAAAGGATAAAGATTGGAGGTTAGGAGGTTTCAACCAATTCACTTGAATTCGAAATTCAAGTTGACTCTTCATCCAAATCCAATGCCTTAACCAGTATATCATGCACATAAGGACTCTCCTTCTGTGTGCACATGCCAAAAATTAGAAAAGGTTTGGTGACAAACCCAAGGGAGGCATGGGAATGGATAAGAAAAAGAGTTGAATTTGTTTCAATCTCTTAACCATCTAAGTTGAATTCAAAATTCAACTTGCTTTGAACTAGTCCAACACTTAGACCAAGTCAAAGAGAGAAAAGAGAGGAGGTGTACAAACTTTTTTGGGCTGGAAAATCCCTTGCACATTCTCAATGTGCGTGGAGAAGGAACAAGAGTCAAAGGTCAATGCACAGGGAGAAGGATGTTTAAATTCAAACTTACTTTGAATTGCTCCAAATTGGTTAATCTAAATCGATTTATCTTGACCAATTAGACTAGATCAAATGTAATCATATTAGGCTTTAACCCAACTTAATTAATTCCTAATCAAATTAGAAATTAATTGAGTCCAACCTTTGGTCAAATCAGGGTCCATCTTCCTAAGTGATTAGATCATCACATGATCTGATCAGGTCAAACATAATTGAATCAAATTTAATTAGACTGATAGTTCCTCATCACTCAATCAAATTAAGCTAATCAACAATCTAATTACTAATTAATCCTCCAATAACAACTGAGTTCCAATCGAGTGGAATTCTTTGATCAACCATCAGATCAGGTAAGAACTCCTACTGTGTGTGACCCGATAGGTTCGAATCCTAAGCCGGTAGCATAG
Source organism: Cocos nucifera (assembly GCA_006176705.1). NCBI lineage: Eukaryota > Viridiplantae > Streptophyta > Magnoliopsida > Arecales > Arecaceae > Cocos > Cocos nucifera. The sequence continues at coordinate 263,115 of QRFJ01003717.1, read as the reverse complement.
AAACTAATTTTCTGAACTAATCGATGTGACCATCTAGCAATGGTACCTAATATTTGAATAGGTCAAAAATCATAATACAATATTGACGAACATATGGCATATAGTTACTATATAATTTATCCCCTTGACCATGATGCTCATAGGATGATCTAGGGTTAACTACCAATCCTAAAAATTTATCCACATTGTATTTCAAAATTCAGCATCCATCATATGGACTACCTTGACCGAGGATTTGCCAAATTGAAATACAGCAATGCACTTGCTCCAATACTTGGAGGAGTCAATCCCATCTTGACTCATGCATCGACAAGCCAAGTACTTGACTGCATCCAGTAGTCTTTCATCATTAAATTAGAAATTTAGGTAATTCGGTACCTAAGTATAGTGAGTTGCTTGCAAATCATCATGGTGATCTCAGATCTAAGGGACACATGTATATATCCTTCATGAGCAATCTTGGCAGAAGAGAGCTTCATAGTTGGATCACATTCAGTAAAATGTACCCTTACATTTCACCTACATGCCATAATAGCATCACCATTCTTCTTGGTTAAGAGGACAACCAATACTTATAGCACAACGACCTACTCTTGATTAAACTTATCGTCCTAGGTAATAATGAATCATTTGATCATGATTAGTTTAAAGACTGAATGACAAATCCTCCTTTATTGAGTCTAAGTAGTCCTAAGGACTTCATCACAGAAAGTTCATTACAAGAAGATGCACAAAATAATGAAATTGTCAGAATAATAATTTTATTTAATTAAAATTTAAGTATAAATTATATTTAGCTCAACGATCTATAACATAGAAGATTGGCTTTAGGATATATTTTTCAACACCATAGCTTCTGTAGAGATGTTTCTCTGCTAGCACCGAACAGCTTGAACTCATCTTTCTTTAGCCCTCTAATTCTCTATAGTTCCTACAAAGAATTGAGGATATGAGAATCACTTGTAGTAGTATCCAATACCCATTAGTTACTAGCTGAAGTACTTAATGAAGATACTGTATGCATCATATACATACCCTTTTGTGCTGCATTTTCTTTTATCTTTGCAAGATAACTCTTGCAATTCTTCTTCCAATGTTCCATCTTGCTGCAGTGATAATAGATCATGTCTATAGGGACATTCTTTGTCTTCTTCTTGAAGGTGTTTCTCTTAGGGTTCAACTTATTTCATTTTTCTTTGAACCCTTCCTGCCAGTCTTTTTCTCATCCATAAATAGAAGTGGACCTTTCTTTACCTTGATGCGATGTTCTGCTGCTTTTAACATATTTAATAGCTCTGATAGGGTAGTATCTAGTTTATTCATGTGATAATTTGTAATAAACTAGGAGAAGAAGTCTGAGAGAGACTGTAGTATAAGATCCTGACTGAGCTCTGCATCCATGGTAAAACCTAATAAACTCAATCTAGTGATTAAGTCAATTAGTTTGAGTACATGGTTTTGAACCAGAGTTCCCTCAGCCATGCGAGCTTCGAATAACTGCTTAGATAATTCCTACCTTGCAGTCCGACTTTGTTCTCCATAAAACTCTTTCAGATTGAGCAATATGAAGAAGCATCTATACTTGCATGTTATCTCTATAATTCATTATTCATAGAGGCCAACATGATCCACTTGATAGTCATACTATCATTTTCCTACATCATATATGTGGACTTCTCCTCCTTTGAAGCATCTTCACTGACCGACCCTCGGTCATTTTATTTGTATCAAGTTTGCATTGCAGTGAAAGTGAAGAAGTCATTATGTAAATATTTTAATCTACATGAAATAAGAATACTAATATAAGCAGACCACTCAAGATGACATGTATAAGTCTTTTATTCTAGTTATTACTCCCACCACTTTACCATATACCATAGCCCTCTTTATGGTATACAAGAAAACTTTAAACCAATTTCTTTGTGGGGTTGAGATCCTTATCTCTTAAGAAAGTCATGTGGATAGCACAACAAACTTCAATATGTTTAAAGGTATGAAAATCTATCCAATTGCATCTCCATGCAACTCTCAACATAACCTGCCTCTAAAATATTTATAGTCTTGTGGATAGCATAATAAACTATAATATTTTAGTTAAGCCAAACCCTTCATTTTCATATAGTCATATTTGAAAATAATATTGCTCTTGTGGATAGCACAATAATGCAATAATAAATCAAATATACTATAAGCATTTTTAAATGCACCAAGATATTATTAAATCAGTCCCCAAGGTTAGTCTTATGGATAGCACAACAAACTAACTATGGTTCATGAAATAATAATTATCATAGCATGAAGGAAGGCATTTTGTAGTGTCTTTTATCACGTACTAAGGGATCTCAGAGCAAATTCCAACAACGTGCAGCTCGGTCAACTCTTCATAGGGCAGAAGAGAACCGATCAGCCTTCCTAGCATGGGAACCTAGTCTCTATGACTTAGACCACGCCCAACAATAATAGAATACAGCAGAATGCGACACCAAAAAATACCATAAAGAAGAAGAAGAAATAAGGGGAAGAGAACTTTTATTAAACCACTCGCTGGTTTACAATAGGAGCTCTTCCGATCTCTCGATCTCTCACAGATACAAGAGAATCCTTAGATGATCTCTTTCTTTTCCTCTCTCTCTTGATCTCTAACCCCACCCTTGAATGTCCATTTATATAGGAACAACCCTAGATTACAAGACCCTCATGAACTCAACTCTCTAAGTACAAGATAAAGATAAACTCAAAATCTCTGTTCTCGCAGGACTCCGCGCAGTCAGATAAAACTGCCAAGTTCATGACCCAAACGAACTCAGATTGCAACGAAACTTGATCCATTGGATTCAGAATGAAAAATCCATTACAATAATGACTTACCAACTTTGAACTAACTTTTATAGAGTTTCTAAAATATCGAACAAATTTGCATGGATAAACTGCATTCTGTTACGCCTCATTGCACTAGCTTTTTTACTGACCAATGTATATCTCGAGACATGTGGCCCCAGCCTCATTCTCTTGAGTACTTTTTGTAGATCTTGTACATATTTCTCTAGATAATTCTAGGGCTTAGATTTGGTCTCCAAGTTGCCCAAATCTTAAGAGAGTGTAGTCAAACCTCGAACCCATCCAGTGACCCGATCTGATTTGCACCTTGACCCGTGTTTGGTCCAGCCCCAATTCGAGGAGCCATGACACCTTGATCAATATGCATTTCCAATTTAAGACTTAAATTGATTCGACTTGGTCAGATAAGTGGGAGAAAGGTTGGAGGCCTCCTATTCTTTCCTTAGACATCAATTAAAATTGGCCAAATAAGAAACAGGCCTAATTACTAAACCACGTTCTCTTTATCTTCCCAGAACCACTTTTCTAGACACCAATTGAACAATTTACATCAAGAATGGATTTGCTTTTTAATCTTTAACACTATGACTTAATATGATTTTAAAAGGGCTTTAAAGATCTCATGCCCATCCTTAAAAACATTAAAACATGCATCTATATAATGTGTCATGTGAAATAAATATAAAGCATCCATCATTCTAGAACAACCTTATAGCATAATGGGTATGTGCCGATATGCTAGGATAACCTTATAATCAGAATGATGAATTAGTGCATTATGTTGAAGGAAATCGAGTAGGGTTAAAGCATGCATTTTCAAAACTTTTTTGGATTAAATAGCAGTGAAAGCTAAATTAATCTAAAATTAATTTACTACATGCATTGATTTAATCAATAAAATCCTACTCAGAATCTAGACATGCTAATATATAATTTAAAATTTAAATATAATCGATCAACAAATCATATTTATTGATTGATACGAGTTCAGAACTCGATATCTATGCATGGATAGATGATCTCCATGATCTAAATCCACCAAAAGAAGCTCTAGGGTCGTGCTATAGCTACACACTCATCTAGTCTTAATGGTTGGTCTGCATGGAGCTCGTGATCCTGACCAGCTCCACCGGAGTGCTAGCTCCTCACTGGGGCTTTTGATGGTTGATCTTGATCGATCTAATTGATTGTCTTACTCCTAATCTTCTAGATGTTTCGAAAGGTCAAAAGATAAAATACGGAGGATGATAAGGTTGTTTAGAAAATTTTGTGGCAATTCAATTATCACAGCACTCGATCTCTCCACCCAAATTCTGAGTACCAACTCTAGAATTTTGAACACTCAAAAAATCTTAACGCACGAAAATCCTCTCATGCCCACTCTCGGATGAACTTTTTCATGAAATGAATTTTCACGATAAGATGAACTCTTCCTCTATCATACATCCAATCTCAAAACATTTTTAGATGGGTGACCATTAACCCTTGGACTGATTTTGATGATAACAAAAGTATTTGAGTATAATTTGTTAAGTTACTAATATTATTTTTGAGGATGTATAGTTTAAATTTTAGGCATTTACAATGTTCTAAGTGACTTTCATTAATCAAATGGAGTATCATCAATCAAGAAACTCTTGAAGGAAATCAAGACTTGATACACCCTAAAAAGAATGATTAATGAGAGATAAATCAAATTTAGAAAGTAAGTCTAGCCTACAAAAAAAATTGAAAAAGAAAGGCTGTCAAAAATCAAATGGCATGCTTGGCACACATCTTAGTCAACTAAGTTCTGAGAGTTAGATGACTAAGTATCAAAAGACAGCAAAATACAAAAAGTAGAGAAAATGAGAATTCAGAATCCAGGAGTCTTAGTCGACTAAGTTCTAAGAGTTAGTCGACTATGTATCAGAGAACAGCAAAAATAAAAAGCATAGAAAAATGAAAGTTCTGGATCCGAGAAACTTAGTCAACTAAGTTTAAGAAGTTAGTCGACTATATCTCAGAAGACTATAGAAGACAGAAAGCATAGAAAAGACTAAATTTGAGAATCCAGGGGACTTAGTTGATTAAGTCAAGAAGGTTAGTTGACTAAGTCACTATAACGGCTAGTTTTTTTCAAAACTATACTTTTTAGCTCCAACTTTTTTTCAACGGTTAGATTTTTGTGTTCAACAACTAGGACATTGAATGGAGCCTCCTCAGGTTTTTTTGAGTAATGGAAAAGCCTTAGAATATATAAGGGATATTTAAGAACTTCAAGAAGAACTTTTGGCATATACATTCAAGAGCCTTATGCCTACACCAATTTCTTTAAGTGAAGAGAAGGAATTATTTTCTTGAGATCATCATATCCTTCCAATCATCCTCAAAGTGAGATAAGTCAAAGAAAATCATTGAAGAGCCTCACTAACTTTTCTCAAGCATTCAAGAAGAAGAGCAAGAGTAATCAAGCCTTCCATTCATAAGCTCTTCTTTGAGATTCATTGAGTTTTTCTTTTTAAACTTCTTTAATCATTGTATCTTATTTGTTTACAAGTTTCTTGAGGTAAGAAAGTTGGGGTTGGTCCAAGCCTAGAGTTGGACATTATAAAGGTTTGATTGATGAGCCGAGGACAAAACCAATTAGGGTTGATTGTTAGCTCAAAAAAATAATTATTGTAAAGATTGTAGTTGGTGAGTCTAGATCAAAACCAACTGGATTAGATTGTGAGCCCAAGAAAAATAATCAAACTATAATCAATTAAGTGATTATAGTTGAATTCTCAAGTGGTTTACTTAAGGAGTAGACGTAGGTTTCGAGTTTGACATCGAACCACTATAAAAGCTTGGTATTTATGTTAGTCATTGTGTTATTTATATTGCTTTCATTCTATACTTGTTTATCATATTTTTTCACCAAGCATACAACTTCAAAATTCAGCATAATTAGAGTTTAAATTTTTAAATACCCAATTCGCCCTCCTCTTGAGTAGCCATCCTTAGGCAATAAGTGGTATCAGAATGGATGCTCTAATATTAGTTGTTGATCAAACGGTCATAAAGCCAAAGATTTAATGGCAAACCCAATTGAAAATTCATTGGTTGAAGGGCAATCAACCAATAGACCACCGCTTTTCAATAGAAATAATTATACCTATTTGAAAGCAAGAATGAGGATATTTATTCAAGCATAAGACTATGACATGTGGACTGTCATAGTGAAAGGCTCTTATACATCCACAATCATAATTAATGGCATGTCCATTCCAAAGTCCAAAAAAGATTGGGATGAACATGACAAAAGAGAAGCACAACTCAATGCCAAAGCAATGAACATGTTATATTATGCTTTGGATGAAAATAAGTTTAATAGGATATCAACATGTTCATCCATCAAAAGAATTTGGGATAGACTTGAAGTTACCCATGAGGGTACTAATCAAATCAAAGAATCCAAAATAAACATGTCGGTACATAAGTATGAATTATTCAAATGCAATCATTTAAAACTATCACCAAAATATTCACATGATTCACTGATATATTAAATGGTTTAAAAAGTCTACAAAAGGATTATTCTAATAGTGATGTTGTACGGAAAATTCTTAGGTTCTTGCTGAAAAATTGGGAGCTAAAAGTGACTTCCATTCAAGAAGCAAAAGACTTAAACAAGTTAGCTTTGAAAGAGCTCATTGGATCTCTTATGACCCATGAGCTAAATATGAACCAATGGAAGGAAGAAGAGGTGAAGAAAAAAAAAACCATAGCCCTCAAGGCTGCTGCCATCCATGAATAAGAGAGTGATTTTGAAGAAGACTCGAAAGATGATGAGGAGATGGCCATGATAGCAAGAAGATTCAAGAAGTTCATGAAAAGAAGAAAGAAATTTGAGCTTAGAAGAAAATACAGTAAAGGAGAAGGTAGCAAAGAGAAAGAGAAGAAAAAAGAAAAGGAACAACCATCTCTTTGCTATGAGTGCAAGAAATCCAGACACTTCCAGATGGACTGTCCCATGTTGAAGAAAAGCTCCAAGAGAATAAAGAAGAAAGCATATAAAGCCATATGGAGCAATGATGAGGACTCTTCCTCAAGTGAGGAAGAATATCAAAGAAAAAAAAAGCAAATCTTTGCCTTATGGCACACAATGATGATGAGGTAAATGATGATACTTTAATTTCAGATTTTACATTTGAAGAATTATATGATGCTTTTAATGAATTAATTAGTGACTTTAGAAAGCTATCACATAAAAATAAAAATTAAAGAAAGATAATCAACTCTTAACCAAAGATAAAGCTAAAGTAGAAGAAGATATAAAAGAACTACAAAACAAATTAGATGAATCTAATGAAAGAAATGTGTCCTTGCAAGATGAGATGGTAAGACTAAGATTAATTATGGATAGATATATGATTAGTTTTCAAAATCTTCAAACATTGATTGATAATCAAAAGATGGTCTTTGATAAAGCTGGGTTAGGATATAATCCATAAAGAAAATAAAAATTTTTAAAGAATGTATTTGATAAATCTCAAAGTCAAAATAAGACCATAACTTGCTTCAAATGTAACAAAATTGGACAGAAAGTGGTTGAATGCAAACTAAATAAGAAGTTCAATACAAACCAATCAAAGATAAGAAAGTTGGGTTCCAAAGGAAACCATTTATGCTAACCTCAAAGGATCCAAGTTAACTTGGATACCTAAATCTTTTTGATTTAGTGTATAGGTGTGCTTGGCATCCGTGAAAGCTAAAAGAAGATAGTACCTAGATAGTGGATGCTCGAGACACATGATGGGAGATAGATCTCAATTTATCTCTCTTGAAGCAATGGATAGAGGTATGGTGACATTTGGAGATAATGGTAAAGACAAAATTAGTCTCGGTAATATTTTGATCACACCTCTTACTTGTATAGAAAATGTATTGCTTGTTGATGGTTTAATGCACAACCTACTTAGTATTAGTCAATTATGTGATAGAAGTTTCAATATTTTATTTAAATCATCTCATTGCATAGTAACTAATTCATTTGATGATAGCATTAAGTTCATAGGAAAAAGACATGGCAATGTTTATATTATTGATCTTGAAGAACTCGAAAATGAAAATGCTGAATGTCTTGTTGCTATGAATGCTAAAGTAAATGAATCTAGTTGAATATGGCATAATAGGCTAGGTCATGTAAGCATAGACTAATTATCTAGATTAATCAAGCTTGACTTAGTAAAATGTTTACCCAAAATAAATTTTGAAAAGAATAAGATTTGCAAAGCATGTCAATTTGGAAAACAAACAAAATCATCTTTCAAATCCAAGAATATTGTCTCAACATCTAGACCTCTAGAGTTACTTCATATGGATTTATTTGGATTAATTTCAACTACAAGTCTAGGAGGAAATGATATGATTTTATGATAATCGATGATTTTTCAAGGTATACTTGGGTTTTATTTTTTTCTCAGAAAGATAATGCCTTTGACATGTTTGTTGATTTATTTAACAAAATCACAAAAAAAAATGATGTTTTATATATAAGAAGTGATTATGGCACCGAATTCGAAAATCAAAAATTTGAAAGTTTTTGTTCTAAGAATAGAATAAACCATAAATTTTTAGCCCCTAGGATACTCCAACAAATTAAGGTGGTAGAAAGAAAGAATAGAACATTAATTAAAATAGCACGGACTATGCTTTATGAAAGCAACCTCCTAAAATATATTTGGATGGAAGCTATTAACACCGCATGCTATGTGCTAAATAGAGCATTAATTAGACCTATTTTGAAGAAAACTCCATATGAGCTTTACAAAGAAAAGAAACCTAATGTTTCATATTTCAAATCTTTTGGATGTAGATGCTTTATTTTGATAAATGGTAAAGATGAATTAAATAAATTTGATGCAAAATTAGATGAAGGTATTTTTCTAGACTATTCAGCTAATACTAGAGTATATAGGGTGTTTAATAAAAGAATATTAGTTGTAGAGGAATCCATGCATGTTATTTTTGATGAAACTAACTCTCTTAAATCAAGAGAAGAAGAAACTGATATAGATGTAGATAATTTAGAAAAAAAAATAAAAAATATGATACTTGAAGATACACCTTCACAAGAATAAGAAGGTGAAAAGCAAGATGTTGAAGAAAGGGAGCAACAACCTCAAGAAGAGTAAGGTACATCAAATTTACCAAAAAAATGAAGGTATGATCACAATCATCCCAAAGAATTAATTATTAGTGATCCATCTCATGGAGTTAAAACTAGATCATCTCTTAGGGGGGCTATGAATCATATTGCATTTGTATCTCACTTAGAACCTAAGAATATAATTGAAGCTGAAAAAAACTTAAATTGGATATTAGCAATGCAAGAAGAGTTAAATCAATTTGAAAAAAATAAAATTTGGAAACTAGCTGAAAGATCTAAAAAATTTTTTGTAATTGGAACTAAATGGATTTTTAGAAATAAACTTGATGAAAAGAGCAATGTAATTAAACAAGGCTAGATTGGTTGCACAAGGATACAATCAAGAAGAAGAAATCGACTTTGATGAATCTTTTGCATCTATAGCTAGACTTAAAGCTATTAGATTACTCTTGTCATTTGCATGCTTTATGAATTTCAAACATTTTCAAATGGATGTAAAAGGTGCAATTTTAAATGGACTAATTGAGGAGGAAGTTTATGTAGAACAACCACCGGATTTTAAAAATCAAGAATTGCCAAATCATATATATAGACTTAAAAAGGCACTTTATGGATTAAAACATGCCCCTAGGGCTTGGTATGATAGGTTGAGCAAGTTTCTATTAAATAATAACTTTAGAAGAGAAAATATAGATAAAATATTATTTATTAAAAGAAAATTAAATAATTTACTAATTATACAATTATATGTTGATGACATTGTGTTTGGAGCTACTAATGAAGATTTGTGTAGAGAATTGGGAGAGTTCGAGATGAGCATGATGGGGGAACTCAATTTTTTTCTTGAACTCTAAATCAAGCAATCATATAAGAGGATCTTCATCAACCAAAGCAAATACATAAAGAAAATGCTAAAGAAATTTGGGATGGAGAATGTTAGAGAGAGTGGCATCCCTATGAGCACAAGTTGTAAGCTTGACCTAGATCCAAAAGAAAAGCAGTAGATCCCAAATTATAAAGAGGAATGATTGGATCTTTGCTTTACTTAACTACACAAGTAGACCTGTTATAATGTTTAGTATATGTATGTGTGCACGTTATCAATCAAACCCTAAAGAATCACATGTAGTTATAGTTAAAAGAATCTTTGAGTATTTGATAAATACTCAAGATGTAGGCTTGTGGTACTCAAAATAATCTTTACTAGGCTTAATTGGATATAGTGATTTAGATTTCACTGGATGTTGCTTAGATAGAAAAAGTACAAGTTGAACATGTCAATTTTTAGGAGTAAATTTGATCTCATGGTTTAGTAAGAAACAAAACTCAATAGTTTTGTCTACGGCGGAAGCCAAATATATTGCTGTTGGAAGTTGTTGTGCTCAACTATTGTGGATCAAATAATAACTAAAAGACTATGGTATCACTTATAACAATATTTCTATTTGATGTGACAATACTAATGCTATAAATTTAATAAAAAATCTAATATTACACTTAAGAACAAAACATATAGAGGTTAGACATCATTTTATTAGAGACCATGTACAAAATAATGACATAACTCTTGAGTTTGTGCCAATTGAAAATCAAACTATAGATATTTTCACTGAACCTTTAAATGAAGAAAGGTTTTGTGCCATAAGAAAGCAATTAGGATTATTTGATCCAAATTTTAAAACTATTGAATATGTTTGTATGTTGAAATAATTGCTATGATGTGATGAATTTCTCATAAATCATCCGTACATTAATTCTATTGGAAAAGGCATGAGTCATTGCAAGACCTCTTGGACTAAAACTCTAACCATTAAGTTCTACGCTAAACTGAGCAGACTAAGATAAAAAGTCTTAGTCGACTAAGACTTAGTCGATCAAGAACTTAATCTTAGTCGACTAAGTATCAGAGGTCCTGTTTATAAAACAAAATACCTATGCGACTTTGTTTATTTTTCGTTCATCCTTTCTTAGCCATCCCACCTTAGAACCCTAAGGCATCCATTTTTTCTTCGAAAATCTCAAAATGAAAGCCCTAAAAATCTTGAGGAAGAGGACTTGGATCCATGGCACTGAGGAAGAAGAAGTTTTGTACTCATCCTAAGATCACTAAGCAACCTCAATCCAGTCCGATTCCTATTCCCCCAATTGCGTCTCTGCCTTCCTCACCTCCTTCTTCGGCCACTCAAACTACTGGTACCCCACCATTTTCTTCGCCCCAATGCTCTATGCCATTCACTACTCCCGTACAACCCTAATCTCAGGTCATGCCATCCCCTTCAAAAGTAATACTATTTTCTTCTAGGGCAGTGACCACTGAAAGAAAGACTGGTTTTGGCTTTCTGGAGAAACAAGGGTTTGAGATCAGGGAGTGCATCAAATTTCAAGGATGGGAGTACTTATGTTTGCTGAAATTGCCCACTTACCCAAATCTTGTAAGAGAGTTTTATGAAAATGCAAGCATAGGTTCTAAATCTCTGGAAACTGAAGTTAAAGGGGTCGAGATACATTTAATAGTGGAAAATCTAGGGCAATTATTGAAGACTCCGATGGAAGGAACTGAGAAGTTTGATGATCAGCAAGCAAGACTTCGTTTGCTGTTTAATAGGGATGATGCTTTGGATTTTGAAGAGATTTTAGCAAAACATTTGAGTACCGAGCATCGTATTTTACATCACATGGTCTGCAAGATCTTTGTTCTCTGAATTGGACAATTTGATTATGTGACAAGAAATGATGTGGGGATTCTGTATCATATATTGAAGAAAGAAAAATTCAATTTCCCTATCTTAATGATGAAAACCATGCTAGAGGCAAGAGTGAGAGCAAAACCGGCCCTACCGTATGGAAAATTTCTTACTATCATATTCAGGGAGTTCGGTGTGGACATGGAGGGTGAATCATTTAAGAAGATGAAACACTTTGACACGTATGATAAAAACTTCTTGAAGAGGATGGGTTTCAAAAAGATGAATGGGTAGTGGACCAAAGTTGATGATGAAGAGGAGCCTGTGCCAGTATCGAAGCCCATGCCAAGATTTGCAGGTCCATCTATTCAGCCTACACGTTCTATCTACCTTAAGGAAGATCAGGTTATAGATATTACGCATCGAGTGGTTGATGAGGTCTCTGATTGACTTTCTGCTTTGGTAGAATGTGCTATATAACATGCCCTTACCAGGCATCATCCTTAGGCGGCTATGGATCCATCCTCTTAGACTCATCTTATTTCTATCTTTAGATTAGGCCATCCTATAGTTGCATACCCTTGAGCTCAAAATCTATTTTATATTTGATGTGATATCTCTAATGATTTAAGCTCCTTTTGATGTTTTGATGTATGCCTACTTGGCCTTATATTTATTTTTAAACTTTTGCTTATATATGAATGAAACTCCTTAATTCCCTTCATCTGCACATGTGATGCCTTATATTATTTGTATAGTGTACTGCTCTTGATTGACAATAGCTATCTTTTTGATAACGACGAAAAGGAGGAGAAGGATAATATAAGTGTAATCTAAAAATTTAATATAAAATAACTAATTTGAATCATTTAATTGATTCAAATATGAGAAGACGTACTTTAAAACCATAAGAATAGATTGGCACACATTAAGGGGGAGTAAATATAAAAATTAAAACTTAATTTGAACATAGTGATTATATTCAAGGGAAGCATATGAAATTCAATACGACATAAATGAATATCTTGCATATAAATTGATTACATGAAAGTTATGTTGAAATTTGAAAGAAAGGTATACTCAAAGGATTTTGTCATCACCAAAAAGGGGAAGATTATTGACCCTTGGACTGATTTTGATGATAACAAAAATATTTGAGTATAATTTATTAAATTACTAATATTATTTTTAAGGATGTGTAGTTTAAATTCTAAGCATTTACAATGCTCTAAGTAACTTTCATCAATCAAATTGAGTATCATCAATCAAGAGGCTCTTGAAGGAAATCAAGACTTGATATATCCTAAAATGAATGATTAATGAGAGATAAATCAAGTTTAAGAAGCAAGTCTAGCCTACAAAAGAAATTGAAAAAGAAAGACTGTCAAAAACTAAATGGCACACTTGGCACACATCTTAGTTGACTAAGTTTTGAGAGTTAGTCCACTAAGTATCAAAAGACAGCAAAATATAGAAAGCATAAAAAATGAGAATTCAAGACCTAAGAGATTTAGTCGACTAAGTTCTAAGAGTTGTTGACTATGTATCAAAGAATAGCAAAAGTAGAAAGCATAGAAAAATGAAAGTTCTAGACCTAGGAGACTTAGTTGACTAAATTTGAGAAGTTAGTCGACTATGTCTTAGAAGATTGCAGAAGATGGAAAGTGCAGAAAAAGCTGAAGTTAAGGATCTAGAAGACTTAGTCGACTAAGTCAAGAAAGTTAGTCGACTAAGTCACTGTAACGGCTAGTTTTTTTCAAAACTACACTTTTTCAATCCAAATTTTTTTCAATGACTAGAATTTTGTACCCAATGACTAGGACATTGAATGGGGCCTCAGATAATTTTTGAGTGGTGGAAAAGTCTTAGAATATATAAGAAATATTTAAGAACTTCAAGAAGAACTTTTGGCATATACATTCAAGAGGCTTCAAGCCTACACCAAGTTCATTCATTGAGAGCCATTAAGTGAAGTGAAGGAATTATTTTCTTGAGATCATCTTGTCCTTACAATCATCCTCAAAGTGAGAGAAGTTAAAGAAAATCATTGAAGAGCTTCACTAACTTCTCTCAAGCATTCAAGAAGAAGAGCAAGAGCAATCAAGCCTTCCATTCACAAACTCCTTCTTTGAGCTTCATTGAGTTTTTCTTTCTAAACTTCTTTAAACATTATATCTTATTTGTTTAGTTTCTTGAGGTGAGAAACTTATAAGAAAGTGAAAAACATCAGCAATCTTTTGAAAATCTATGTGCAGTCCAAATAGTGAGCTTTAAAGAGCCTTTATTACTGTTCAATCACTCAACCAACTATGCAATCGAGGCATTCTCAAGTGAAGGAAGGGAGCTTTCATTGCTAAAGCCCTCCAACAACTCAGCTTGTGCATTAAAGCTTCAAATCTACTCTTCAAGGAGTTTGTTTCACTTTAAATTTCTATACTTCAAAATTTTTATATTTCAAATTTCAAAAGGATTGAAACTTAGGAGATAGGCTCATCCAAGTCTTGAATTAAATTTGTACAAGCCTAGGAGTGGCTTGGGGTTAGGTTTTGATTGGTTAGCCCACAAAATCAATTGAATTTAGATTATGAGCCCAGTGAAAATAATCTTACTGCAATCTTAGAGATTATAGTGAAATTCTTAAGTGGAGTGCTTGAGAAGTAGACGTAGGTGTTGGGTTTGACACCAAACCACTATAAAAATCGTAAGTTTTTATGTGTATGATTCTTTCCTTCAGTTACTATTATTTTCAGTATATCAATATTTAAGTTTTGCATATACATTTAGTAAATCAAAAATTTTAAAAAAATCCAATTCACCCCTCCTCTTGGGTTGTTCTTCTAGGGAACACATCCTAAAACATGATCTTAACAAATTCATTAGTTCAAACATATATTCAAATATTTTGTTACTCATCAAAATCAATCCTTGGGGTTAACAATCTCTTCCTTTTTGATGATGATAAAACTTTGAGTATATGAGCGAGAAATATATAACATTAATGTATTAAGAACATTTTCAATAAACTAAAGATTTAACTATTTTCATAGTTTTATATTTAGCTCTCCCTTAATTCATGCTGATATTTTTAATATATCTTATCAATTCAAAGTTAAATATTTGCTTGTACTTATTTGAATGGTAAATTATTGACATATATCCATATGTGTGCCAGACATCAATATTAAACAATCAATGTTTTATATGAGTCAAAGCATATATTTGATACATAGAGTATGTATCATGGCACAAACTCCAAACTCATAATGCACATCATATATGTTGAAAGTTTTAACCTTAAAATAATCAAAATAAATGAATCACAAGGTAAATGAATATATGCTCATATACATGTTAAGCCAAGATGCATATTATATATACACAGTAAGCCATATTCAAGATAAGTAAATATATGCTCATATACATATTACTCCCCTTTTTGTCATCAATCGAAAAGGTAAAATGAATACAAATATTTTACAAGATCAACACAGAGATTGAAATAATGTAAGAGTAAATAATCATGAGTTTCATTGCATTTACAAAGTGAATGTGTTCTATCTCAACACACCAAGATACAATGAAACACCAAGTTCAAAATAAAACTAAGTTGAGCCATTATATATATATGTGTTAGAGAAGCATAGAGTCAAATATAAACATATATTCCTAATACATAAGTTTAAGAACATCAAATGATTAGACATCAGCTCCTTATGATTCTACTTATCATCTGAAGGGATCTCTAATGATTGGAAAGATGAGGATTTGGTGGTCTACTCTTACTAGTGGATACCTAAGTTTGAGCAAGAGATATAGGTGGAGGAGGTCGAGGTCGAGGTATGACTGCCCTAGCAGCTGCATCCGCTACTGATACTACTAGTATCGCACCTAGAGCAAGTCTTTCTATCTTTCCAATCAGACTACCCATGGCTCCAAGTACTGAAATGATGTCCTACTGCTATGCCTGACCTAATTCGTTGATCGCTGCCATCATCTGAGTGCCTCCTAACTTAACTCTCCTCCTGAGTCGAACAATCTTCTGACAAATGCTAGAGTGATCAAAGGGCATGTCATGTGTTGCTCCCTCTACTTTAGAGTAATGAGCCTTTGAGAGATAGATCTTATCTCAGTCTACATGCTCTCTACTCTCTTAGATAAGCCCTGAATCTCTCTACTAACTCTGGTGGAAATCATATCTGCTAGTCTCTCCATAGATACAGAGTTAGTAGGTGGTGGCTGAGGAAAACTATCTATGGATGGAGCTTATGGAGTCATAGGAGTACTAGGGTCAGCTGCCACTCTAGGTGCTGTAGGAGTGGAGGGCTCTCCTCGTTCCTCTACTATTGGTCCTCTCCTCTCCTATCCAGAGATATTCTTCATCCATCTCTCAGCTTCTACATGATATTGCATTCTAGTTAGTGCTTTCATGTCATCGACATCAAAATGGGATAATCTCTTGCACCCCTCATTCTCCAAAGGTACTCCTGCTATCTCCAACACTCGTGTTAGAGCCATACCATAAGGCAAACAGACTTTATTCCTACAAGCTACCTCTCTCATCTGATGCATCATAATTTCTGATAAATTTATCTAAGTTTCCTGAACCATAAAATACATCATATATAGTTCTTTCTCAGAGACAAAGTCATGCCTTCCTAACTTAGGAATGAAAATCCCACCGATAATGTGATGTAATACTGTCATCTCCACAAATAAGGTAGGTGCCAGCACATCTCCTATAATGCCATCTCTCCCTACAATAAGCCTCAATCCCTTCTGCTTGTCAGATAGTTTGTCTGAAATATGTTCTTGTCTAGTTATCCCAAAGATGTGTGCCAAACTCTCCTCTGACACTTCAATTTGAACTCCTTTTACTATTGTGATAATATCAAAGGATCCCTTTTTTAGATTTTTATAAAATTTTCTAACTAACTTAGGATACATGAGGATGTTCATTGTGAAAAAATTTCTCCATCCTATCTTATCAATCCAAGTTCTAATAGAAAAATTATAACTCTCAAAGAACTCAAAGTCAATCCTCCTCCCTATTGCAATAGCCCTAGTAGCCATCCTACTAATAGGTGAAGGTAGTGGAGGGGGTGATCTTGGTATACCTTAGTTTGGTTGGGGTTCGTCTTGAATGGGTTGCATAGAAGGTTGAGAGGCCTCTGAAGGTTTGGATGAAGGTTGTCCCATGTAGGATTTTCTCCTTCTTTCTCGTTCCTTTGCAACTCACATTGAGGACATCTTCCACATGGCACCCAACTCTTGAACCATTCTTTCTCAAATCCAATCTAAATCCAAGCAAGTCTAGGGAGATGGAGAGCTAGGATGTGGCTAGGAACTATTTTGGAGAGTTCTAAGGGATGAGAGACCATCTACTCATCAAAACAAAGGAATTCTAGGGCATTGTGAATAGTCATAGGTCGATTTTAATCACTTGTGGTCCCGACCCTCAAGTCGACTCATGAATTTCAACTAGTTTGCTCGAGTCGACACAAGCATAAGTTCTAAAACTTTTAAAGTTTCAGAAGAAATTTGATATTCAGACAATGTCTAGATATTTTTTATCATTGATTATGTAGTTAAATTTAATTCTTTAAAATTAATTTGACTTATTTTGAGTTATGCAAATGAGATTTACTTTGTTGATAGCAAAGTCCTAGTTATCTTCTGATGATGTTGAATCTTTCTTCATTAAGAGGCTTTGTGAATATATCAGCTAATTATTTATCAGTACAAACAAATTCAAGTATCATATCATTATTTTGAACATAATCTCTTATGAAATAATGTCTTATTTCAATGTGTTTAGATCTTGAATGT
Organism: Cocos nucifera; assembly: GCA_006176705.1. Taxonomy (NCBI): domain Eukaryota; kingdom Viridiplantae; phylum Streptophyta; class Magnoliopsida; order Arecales; family Arecaceae; genus Cocos; species Cocos nucifera. The sequence goes on along the minus strand of QRFJ01003717.1, from coordinate 245,634 downwards.
TGAATTAAATTTTTGGTTAAATTAATTGCACTTGTATTATTACATCTTATTAGTATTTTGTTAAGTTTGAAACCAAAGTTTTCTAGTTGTTGTTTGATCCAAAGAATTTAGGTATAACAACTTTCGATAGTAATGTATTCAGCCTCAACCGTAGATAGTGCTACTAAGTTTTGTTTCTTACTGAACCATGAAATTAAATTAACTCCTATGAATTGACATGTGCTACTGGTATTTTTTCTATTAAGTTTATAGCTAATAAAATCAGTATCAGAGTATCCAATTAATTCAAATTGAGAAGATCTATCATCTCATAATCCTACGTTAAATGTCCCAGATAAGTATCTAAAGATTCTTTTAACAATAAGCAAATATAATTCTCTAAGGTCTGATTGATACTTAGTATACATACAAACACTAAATACTATATCTAGTCTACTTGCAATAAGATAAAGGAGTAAGCCTATCATACCTTTGTATAATTTAATATCTACTTTCTTATCCTTTTCATCTTTGTCAAGGTTGCAAGATGTACTCATTAGTGTGCCAATTGATCTCGAGTTCTCCATTCCAAATTTTCTAATTATCTCTCTTGTGTACTTCATTTGGTTAATATAGATCCCTTCTTCATTTTGTTTAATCTAAAGTTTGAGAAAGAAATTTAGCACTTCCATCATTTTCATCTCAAACTCATCCTGCATAAGCTTAGCAAATTCTTGACAAAAGATTCATTAGTAGCATCAAAAATTATATCATCCACATAGATTTGTACTATCAATAGATTATCTGTTTTCTTTTTAGGAATAAGATTTTATCAATATTTTCTCTAATAAATTTATTATTTAACAAAAATTTACTTAATCTCTCGTACCATACACGTGGAGCTTGTTTTAATTCATATAAAGCCTAATGTAATTTGAACACATGATTTAGGAAGGTATGATTTTCAAAACTAGAGGGTTGTTCAACATACTCTTCTTCAACTATATGACCATTAAGAAATGCATTTTTTACATCCATTTGATATAATTTAAAGTTTATAAAATATGCAAATGCTAATAACAGTCTAATTGCTTCTAATCTAGCTATAGGAGAAAATATTTCATCAAAATTAATGCCTTCCTCTTGGTTATATCCTTTTACGACTAATCTAGCTTTATTCCTAACAATAGTGCCATGTTCATCTAGTTTATTTCTATACACCCATTTAGTTCCAATAATTGGGTAGTCATTAGATCTATCAACTAAAATCCAAACCTTATTTCTCTCAAATTGATTTAATTCTTCTTGCATAGAATATCCAATATAAGTCATTTTCAGCTTCTTCTATTATTTTAGGTTTAATTTATGATACAAAGGTCAAATAATTATTAACATTTCTAAGATAGGATCGGATTTTTACCCCTTATGATGGATCACCAATGATTAGGTCTCTAGGATGTCCATGTGCATACCTCCACTCTTTTGGCAATTCTGCTCTTGGACTAGGAGAGGGTTCTTCATCCTTTTCTTCTTCTTCTTCATTGCTTTGAATGAGAGCATCTTTTAATATGAGATTGTCCATCTTATCATGAAGATTTTCTACATCCTCATCTAAAACATCTTCTTTTCTGGAATATTTATCATCATATTCATCAAAGATAACATGAATTGATTTCTTAACAATAAGAGTTCTCTTGTTGAAGATTCTATATGCCTTGTTTGATGAGGAGTATCCCAAGAAGATACCCTCATCTGACTTGGCATCAAATTTTCTCAAGTTATCTTTTTCATTATTAAGTATAAAACACTTGCAACCAAACATATGAAAATAGTGGATATTTGATTTTCTTTCTTTTCAAAGCTCATATGAGATTTTCTTTAAAATAAATTTTATTAAAATATAATTTAATATGTAACATGTAGTATTTATTATCTCAGTCCAAAAATATCTAGGTAAATTACTTTCACACAACATAGTTCGTATCATTTCTTCTAATGTGCGATTTTTTCTTTCTACTACTTTATTTTATTATGGAGTTCTAGGTACAGAAAAATTATAATCAATTCTTTTTCATTAAAAATTTTTAAATTATTAATTTTTAAATTTGGTACCATGATCACTATATATGCATACAATTGATGTGTTCTTTTCATTTAAAATCTTTCAATAAAATTTGGAAAATACATGAAGGCTTCATCCTTTTGTGCTAAAAATATCATCCAAGAGAATCTTAAAAAATCATCTACAACTACAAGACCATACTTTGTGCCTCCTAGACTAGTAGTCCTTGTGGGTCCAAATAAATCCATATATAGCAACTCTAAAGGTCTAGAAGTTGAAATCATGTCTTTTGATTTGAAAGATTTTCTAGTTTGTTTTTCAAATTGACAAGCATCATAAATTTAATTCTTTTCAAAAGTTAGTTTTGGCAATCCTCTTACAAGATCTTTCTTAATTAATTTTGAAAGTAAATCCATACTAGTATGACCTAATCTACGATGCCACAACCAACTAGAGTCATTGACTTTAGCATCCATTGCTACAAGACATTGATCATTCTTCATGTGTAGATTATCTAGATCCACCATGTAGACATTGTTATGTCTATATCCTATGGACATGATGCCATTGTCATTGGGACTAGAAACTATGCATAATAAAGATTCAAATGTAACTTTAAATTCTTTATCACAAAATTAACTAATACTAAGCAAATTATGTTTTAACTCATCAACTAATAATGCATTTTGAATGAAAGTGGAAGGAGTGATACGAATGCTACCAATGCCAATAATATGCCTCTTTCCATTGTCACCAAATGTAACCACTCTTTCTTTAGATAAAGTAATAAATTAAGATTTATCATCTGTCATGTACCTTGAACAGCCACTATCGAGATACCAAAGTCATTTCTTGTCATGGGCTGCAAGACACTTCCACACAAAGATATCAAATTGAGTTTTTAGGTATCCAAATCATCTTAGATCCTTTGGGCTTAGTATTTATGGTTCTTTTTAGAACCCAAACTATTTTAACTATTTTTTCATTTAATTTTCTAAAATCATATGCATAAGATTTGTGATCAATTTTTCCACAATAATAATATAAAAGGTTTGAGGTAGTACTTGCTGAAGTTTTAACAAATAAATTTTTTAATAATTTTTGCTTCTTATGAGGTTTGAATTATAATCCTATCTTGTTAAAAATAGCTCTTTACTCATTTAATAACATATTTAATTTTTCATAACTATAAGTAAATCTCTCTACAAATGGTTCAAGTTTTGTTAATTCATCATTTAATTTCTAATTTTCATGAGTTAACAAATTTAATTTTTTAGAAGTTGTTTTCTTTCAATGAAGAAGTTCAGAATTTAGCTTTTTCAAATCTTTATTTTTTAAGATTTCTTTTCTATATTCAATCATAAGTTCAGAAAAAGCATCTTATAACTCATTAAATATAAAATCTAAAAAATTTTCAGTATTTACCTCCTCATGATGTGCCATTAAGCAAAGATTGGCCACTTTTTATGATTCTTCCTTGGAGCTAGAGTCCTCACTATCGCTCTAAGTGGCCATCATTGCCTTCTTTTTGAATTTTTTGGATAGTTTCTTAAGAAGAGGGCAGTCTATTCTAAAATGGCTCAATTTCTTGCACTCGAAGCAAATGGGTAGCTCCTTCTCTTTCTTCTTCTCCTTTCCTTGCTTGGCTCACCCTTGAAGTTCTTCTTCTTGAATCCTTGCTTCTTCTTTCTTATAAACCTTTTGAACTTTCTTGCAATCAAGGCCAAATCTTCTTCTTCCTCCTCTTCATCGGATTCTTCACTTTCATTATCCTTAGAGGTAGTTGTCTTGAGAGCTATGGTCATTTTCTTCTTATTTTTTCTTCCATATTTTGCCTCATGTTTAATTCATAAGTCATTAGAGATCCAAAAAGCTCTACCAATGGTAGCTTGTTGAGATCTTTGGCTTCTTAAATGGTGGTGACTTTCACTTCTCAAGCCTTTAGAAGTGACCTAAGAGTTTTTCAAATAAGCATACTGTTAGTATAAGATTTACCTAAGCTTTTCAAACATTGATAATATCAATAAATCTAATAAATATTTTAAAAATAGATTCATTTGATTTTATTTTAAATAATTCATATTTATGAACAAGCATATTTATTTTAGACTCTTTTACTTGGTTGGTACCCTCATGGGTAACCTCTAGCCTATCCCAAATTTCATGTCATGCTCATCCCAATCCTCTTTAGATTTGGAAATTTCATTGCCTTCTATCTTTGACTATCACTCTCCAAAGTTGATAATCAAGTACTTGAATGTAGATGCGCATGCATGCTTTTCAATAAGTATAATTTGTTCCATTGAACAAAGATGGATGGTTGGTCGACTGCCCTTCAGCAAGGGATGCACTCATATGGGTTGCCATTTGATCTTAAACTCTTGATTGTTAAATTAAATGAAGTGAGTACCAAGCTCTGATACTACTTGTTGCCCAGCAAGACAATCTAAGAGAGGGGGTGAATTGGGTATTTCAAAATTTAAACAAGTTATGTGCTATTTTAAAAAAACTAGTGAAGTATTGAAGTGTATTTTAGTTTTATACAACTAAATATACTGAAATGTAGAAATGAAAATGAGATAAAAGCAAGACATAAGCCAATCATAAATACAAACGAATTTATAGTGGTTCATTGCCTCTTGTACCTACGTCTATTCTCCAAGGCCCACTTAGGAATTTTACTATAATCTCTTTAAGATTATAGTCGGATAGTTTTTCAAGACTTACTATCTAAAATCTAGTTGGTTTTATACTAGATCACCAACCATAACCAAATTTTAAGCCAACCCTTGACTTACAATCCAATTCTTAGACTTGGATAGGCCTTTCTCTTAGCTTCAAAATCCTATTGAAGCTAAGTTACAAGAAGAATAAAGATTACACAATAAGAATGAAAAACAAAGCTCCTTAATAAGCAAAAGAATCAATGAGACTTATAGAATCTTCTTGATAGAGGCTTTTTAGGAGATTGAGCTTGTCTTCTTGCTGAATAAAATCACTTGATTTGATGTGTTTTGGAGTTTGAAATGGAATACTCTCTTTTCAAGGCTTTTTGCACTTTCTCTCTTCACTATAGATTCCTTCCAATGATTGAATAGTCATCTCACTTTTTTCAGATGTTTTGTAATTTATTCTCCATGTTTGATAGGCTGGAGAAGGATTTTTGACCATTAAAAGATTGAAAATAGTCATTTGGAACCAATCTGCACACTTCTAAAATTTCTGTAGAAACTAGCAGTTAGAGCTCGAGTCAAAACTCGAGTTGACTCATCCCTTTGCTCGAGCTCGAGTCGACTCAATCCTTAGCTCGAGACCATTCTGCACTTCATCCTGAAAATCATGTTCTCTGTATTTTCTAAGACTTCGACTCGATGAGCTCGAGTTGAAGCTTGAGTCGAAGCCCGAGTTAACTCATCCCTCTGCTCGAGGTCTTGCTGGACTATCTCAAAAATCTTATTTTCTATATTTTTCTATGACCTCAACTCAAGAAACTAAGTCGACTCAGTCCTCTGCTTGAGAACATGCCAGCTGAAACTTTTGCATGCAAGTCTTCTTTTTTGTGCTGTATCAGCTCGAGTCGAATAAGGGGTCGACTCGAGGCCTTTTTATGCTAAAAATTTTTACTTCGATCAATTGATTTTTTCTTCAATTTTGGTTCTGAGATCTCTTTTTTAGGCCTTGTTTTAAGTGTAATTTATGCCTCAAAAGCCTCCAACTTTTCTTTGTCAACTTTCAAATACATTTTTAGGGATGTCTCATTTGATACTCTAAAATGCACCTGAAACATGATCTCAACAAATTCATTAGTTTAAATATATACTCAAATATTTTATTACTCATCAAAATCAATCCTTGGGGTTAACATCATCATGCTTGGAATATTGCTCCACTTCTTAGTTAAGTTAGACCCACTATTTGCACGAAATGGATTCATAATTGAGATCCTTACTGTATTCAAAATATTAAGGCCAAACCTTCCTCCATGCTGTAGTATCCAATACCTAATAATGTGGTTGCATCTTTTCGATGTAATTGAACCACTATATCCAGCCAAAAATAATCAACTCTAGAAAGAGCCCGCACAATTACAATGGTGGAAGACCGCATGACTTAATATTTCTCAAAAAAATTTTAATTTAGGTCTCCATCTTAATTAGTCAGAACTATTATGACTAACCTAATGGCATGAGTTAGCTTGAATCATTGGTAACCCAATATAGAACTAGATCGACCCAGTTGCCTAGATAAGTGAGATCGATGGGAGGGATATGCCATTAACTCATCGTAGATGCATCATAAGCGAGTAGCTCCCAATTAAAGACCATCGATCATATCTGTCAAACTTATCTTAGATACCAATTTATCAATTCACAACTGATTGGATTTGCCTACAATCTAGGCTCAAACCATAGAGCCAGATTAGGTCTCGAAATGATCGATAACATATGGCTATTAATCAATTTTGACTAAACTTACAACTATTAGGCTGGTCATTGAGCACTCTTAATCCCATCCTAATCAACTTTTGATTCGATTTGATCAACTGCTCAGGCTTGACCTAATCAAGCTACCCACATCCTAAATCCATATTTTATTAAAATATCTTAAATTTTTAATTCTTAATTTTTAGATCTAATTATTTTTATAACTTAATTTTAATTAAGTGTAATAGGGTTCAAAAATAACAAAGCATTAAAATAGATCCTAGGATTTTTTGATCTAGAGTTTAGTAGAAAGTAAGTTTTTGTTTCTTCTTCATGAGGATCATCATGCAGCACCCCTACATGCCATAAGAGCATCCCATCGTATGGAAAGTGAGAGCCTTTAAACCATTCTTTCTCTTATGACCAGACGATCAAGGAGACTACCTCAATTAGAATACTTTGTTACTAATAATAGATCTAGATCTATAGCATGCATATATCACATATATGAAATAGATCTAATCATGCTTTGCATACATCTCATGTATCTTAAAATATATCTCATGCATTTTAATGTTCATACACTATTTTGATCTCATCAAAATTCTTATATAGATCTATGCAATCTAGATTTATGAACTAATAACCTGGCTCTGATACTAGATACTTTTAAATAGCCGATCAAATTGGATTAGATGCAGTGAAATTTAAATTTTTTTGAATTTGATCTAGCCTAAGGTTCATAAAACTGATTGATAGATCTAGAAATAAACATACATAGGATAGCAAATATACCACTATTTGTGGGTAGACGATCTTTTCGCTCCAATGATCTGAATCTGATGTCGAGGTTCGCCTTCAAGCCATACATGCACCCAGCCTCTATCGATATCCACTCGAATCAGATCTAAATATCTTCTTCTTACTCGATATGATTTCAAAAAATCAGATCTAGATCTCCAACTTCTGCCTTTGATCAGATCTTCGATAGCAGCTCGATCGACACACGATCTAGATCTTCTTCTTCTTGCACGGACAGCACTTCGACCTTCGAAGCTCAATCAGCCCAATACTTAAGCATAGGAGAGAGAGGGAGAGAGAGGATTTAGGGAGAAGGGAGGAGGCGTAGAGAGGGTGGACCAAGGTTTCGCAAATGGAATGGCCAAATCTTTTGTTCTAGTTTCCTATTTATAGAAAATAGGAGACCTAGAGTCCTAGAGCTTTAAGCATTTGAACCATGTCGTTTCCTATTTATAGAAAATAGGAGACCTAGAGTCCTAGAGCTTTAAGCATTTGTACCATGTCAAATTGCTTAAAGCAGAAGGACTTTCCATAAGAAGTGGCATCCCCTCTAATTTTTTCATGACATTTTATCACACAAAATGACCTCCAAGCGTGCACCACCTTATCCAGATAAGGTGGTTGGCGCCTGGATAAAGCCTCCCTTGAGTTTGATTTAATTTAAACTCATTTGACTTGTTCAAATGGAGTTTAAACTGAAACAAACTCTAACTCCCCTTCCCTTATCCTTATCTCAAGTGGGCACACGCAAGGAAGGAAGAGGGCGTGCACCGTCTAGAGTCCTCTCTCTAAGAAGAGAGATGGCGCACGCCCCTAGAGTCTAGGGTGCGTGTGCCCCTCTCTCTTGTGCAAGGAATAAGTCAAAGAGGTTTGGCGCCCCTTTATCCTTATCCACTTTAGGGGAGATTAGGACAAAGTCCTATCTATTTAGGACAAAGCCTATTCAGGGTTTCAGACAAGTCAAATCTAATTTGACTGAGTCTAAATCAATAGAAAATCTAATGCACTAGAAATTATGTTCAATTGTGTACTAGCATAATTTTCTTAAACCTAATTGGATCAAATTCAAATCAATCGAACTGAGGAAGTCCAATTGAAAACATCCAGATCTGAACCCTTATTTGTATGACCCTATAAGTTCAATTTTGTATGATAATAGAACATGTCATGATCTCATCATCAATATCATCGAAACTTTTTTCGATGGATCAAAATTCTTTCTAATTCACCCAGTTAAAATTATCGATTATCAAAATAATTTTAATTGATCCCACGATCTACTAGTGATACCTAGCAGTATATGGTGGCAATGCATCATAACTGAATAAGAACCTCTTGGTGCAGCTATTGTGTGATTTGGTTCTTCCATCATGAGGCTCAACAAGATTTAGGTTAAAATTAACTCGTCAAACCTAATACCCATCATATGATTGAATCAATCTATTCAAGTCCGATGTGAAATTCTAATAAAATTTTTTTTCTATTATTTCATACTACCATGGCTATGGGCTCTAGGACTTAATCTCATGATCACCATTGGACTATTCCTCCTCTATCGAGGTTGATAAATTTTATTTTGGTGCGATCCAATTCCTATAATGAACATGTTATTGCTAATATATATCTCACGATTCCATATAACTACGAGACTGAGTTATAGTGTAATCAAACTATAATACTCTTAAGGTGAACTACCGATGCACCTCAGGTCAAAGAACTAGACACACAACTATAGTAATGATCAAGTCAATGATGAGAAGATAGACTTTCTTATGACTGCTTAAAGTTAGTCACGCTCAGTACCCTTATTATTAACAAGCATCTGTACTTTCACTCTAGTATTTCTACACCATAGATTCAAGACATATGTATCTTAAAAAAGCAATCATACACCAATCTTTCGGATCGATCATCATTCTCATGATGATTCTACAGTCGAAAGCAGTTAATGAGTTAATTATGATAATGCATATCTCAAATTTTCAACTCTTGAGAATACGTGTTATCATGTCCATTAACTTAATAGATGAATCACAGATACAAAATACATGGATGTGATTGAAAGAATTAACCTAAATTTTATTTAATAAATCAAAATTATAAACTATGCTCTTGAAAAATATTATAAGTGTCGGCCAATCTGACTTTTAGGGTATACATCTAAAAGGAACTTGGTAGGCCATCCAACCTCTAGCCCCTTATGCTATCAGGCTACTTCCTGGTAGGCCGTTGAGGTAGAGGGGTCTACCTAGTAGCTTGTAATTAGGGTTTTTAGTCATAGGTGTTAGAGGTAGATTGTACCCATATTCCACTAGGAGATTCCAAGGGCCTCCCATGTGAATAGATAGCTCGAAGTCCTGAGGTTGGTGCCGAGTCGAGGTTTCATCTTAAATTAGCATCTGGGTGGCTTGCCGGGTTTTGTTCATCATCATCGGTGGGATCCTAAGCTCGACATGGGTAGATGTTTGGTTAAAGGATTAGGTAGAAGCCAAAGCCGATGATGTGGTTGCCTTACTGTGGCTCTAGAAGCCAAAGCTGATGATGTGGTTACCTTAGTGTGGCTCTCTCAGACTCTCTCCGATCTCGAAGGCTTCCTCATTGATGAGGGCTTGGTCGCTATATGAGGAGGGGACGTCAAGTCGGGCATTGGATAATCTCCATAATATTCACACTGGGTCGAATAGCGGGTAACCTCCACAACAAGCATTATGATCATTTTTTCATTAGGTTTCAAAACACGGTGGAAGAGACTCTAAATCAGTCATATTAGAGTTGGAAAAAATTAAAAATAAATATATATATTGAAAAGCTAAAAAAATATTGTTAGGCTTTTCTTTTTCTTTTTTTTTCAATTTTGTAAAAAGAGGCTTTAGGCTTCATGCTATCGCCTTTATGATATATCCATTACATATCCTAATTAATAGACCGTGGTACATGCTTTATACATGATTTTATAAATTTGGAGTGGGTTCCAACCCCATGCCTTGTGAGATATTTTCCTTGTATAATTACTTCTATAAGTTTATTGAAAGACTTCATTCCTGGGGTCTGACTTCATGTGTCTAAAATTTGCGTCCAAGTCAATAAATTTTCTTGCAAGTACGTACATTCTAATTACCTATTCTGTCCTCTTTCAAGGACGGAATGGGTTTACCACATCATTATTCGCGAGAACAACCATTATGCGGATGATTATTGAAATGTATAATACATACATTTATATTATTTCTCTCATTTCATAAATTTCTATTATTTCTCTCATTTAATCGTCTCAATTGAGGACAATATGCGGGCGTCCATAAAGGACCTTCGGTTTTCTTGCACACCTTTCTTGGGCACGTGCACGAATCATGTGCACATAACATGCCTGGAATGAAGAAACTGGACTTCTCAACCCAAACCCAACCTATTGCCACCGTGATGAGCAAACGTAGGATTTTTGGATTTGTGAACCATCCTAGAAGAACATAAAAACTGAAGCTCGAGTTGGAGTGTGATGCTCTGCTTAGACTCTATTACACGGAAACAGAGTCAGATGAACAGCATCTCTTATTTCAACACATGAAAAAGCAGCAAACTAGCATGTCCTCCATATTTAATCGTGAACCGTATATAGGGACATTTATTTAGAACATAAAATATTGCTATGAGGATGCAAGTTACACAATCTTAATTGTGTGCAAATTGCTCGCTTTGCAACAGTAACATTGGTGAAGAAGTGCAACTAGCTGGATTAAAAAATCATCAGCTATGTAATTCCCGGTCTTAACAATCCACATGACGATGATTACGAGAGAACTGAAACCTATGGCTTCAGGTGAACTAGCATCTTCTAGATTCTTCAGGAGAGGTTACTTCCCTCAGCTTCCTTCAGTGCATTGATGAAAAGATCCTTCAGATGCCTATTAGATGCTGCCACCTTACAAGCCATGAGATCAAAATCTCCACCACTCCTGTGCAAATAAGAAACCAATTATCATTATTACCTTGACCAAATGAGCAAATGCTCAACGATGCTGTTTGTATGTCCACAATTCATGTCTTAAATGTAAAGTTCTTAAGAACTCACGGATCAAAAACACGACCTCCAGCTTCCTGAACAATCACAGCCCCAGCAGCCACATCCCTGTGGATGGCAACACATCAATACGTCTGTTACTTTGATATCAAATCTAGCAACCTTAGAACTCAAAAGGAAATTATTTGCGCAAACATACCATGGGCCCCCAAATCCTAGCTCGTAACAGAGATCAAGCCTACCACATGCGACACCACAAAGGTTCAAAGCAAGGGAACCGCACATTCTGACGGACCTCACCTGATGGTAACAGCCAATAGAATTTTGCATCTCACGATCTTAGTCATGACTGGTACAGAAAATAAAAAACCTACCTTGAAGAGAAAACTATTAATTCTGTTAGTTGTAGAATCTATACTTGACTTGTCACGCTTTGTCCCAACCTGCTCAAACATTCATGTTGCCAGTCAAATGTTGATATACATCTGCAAGACTTCAAACATGCATCAAACTTCATTTTCTTACATGCATGCATAATAGATGAAATATGTCATTTCTAGCTTTTAATCAAAGACACTGTGGTATATCAAATAGCAGCATCATGATGTCATGAACTATTTTTACTGCAACCCTGGAATGTATTTTTTGTGTTTGGCGGGGGTGGGGTGGGCGGGGGGAGTGATCAATGGATGGACTAGATCAGCTTCCATGCTGGTGAAGTAAATCATGATAATCTTCACCAAAGAGATCAAATAGCAGGAAGATACTAATTGCTCAGTTCATTCCAAGATACACTAGGTATTTCGGTTAGATTGCTCAATAAGATAGTGTATTTGTATGATGAGTGCAAGTTGTCAAGGAGAAATGGCATAAGAAAGGAATTTTCAGTGGTTGAGAAGGTATGATTAGGCACCTGTTACAAAAGGTTAGGAAAACAAATCCCATTAAAAAAATGATTTTCCATAGCATAAAAATAGGAGATGATAAAATTCTCAGCTCTGCCGGTCCCTCAAATTAATCAATCATTGAAATTCCTTTTTTAATCTTTCTCATGCAAGCAGATCTTATCCAAAGATTAGTTTCTCAGTCATCCAAAAGGAGCCTTGCTTTGATGTAAGATCAATTTATCCATATGATAGCTGCCATGATGGGTGATAGTTAAGAGGTTGAAAAGGTAGCAAAGATCAGAGAAATCACTTAAAGGTTGTAATAGAGATGTCAAATGAGTAAGCTCTTAATGAGCACGAGCAGGTCATGGTTCTCTCATAAATGAGCTAGGAATATGCTTTCTCAAAAATGAACTAGGAATATGCTTGCTTCTCTCAAATATCTCTAACGAATGCACTAACATGGTTGCAAAATTAAGCACCATAATGGATGGCCTCTCATTGTGAAGCTTAAAGCATATGGTGAGCTTTATGGAAAACAATATGGAATTCTTGTTGATTTAATCGGAGATAAAACTTTCCCTCAACATTTTCATAAAAGTAGCTTAATCTGAAAATATAAAAATCCTTTAGGGCTGAGGTTACCTCTCCCTTGACTGCCTCTCCACCCAAACTCTAAACTCTCCCTCATCCCTGGCCACATCGCCGGCCCCACCCCTCCTCCCCACCCCTTGTGGTCATCCCCTGCCATATTGCAAGCCCTCATTGTTTAAAAAAGAAAAGGAGTGAATCAAACATGTTTTCTATTGTCAGAAATCCTGAAAACTAATGGAAATGGAATTTCTGTTTACAATTTTTTTAAAAAGAAAAGTCCAAACGCAGCCTTCTTCATTCATTTTTTTCATCTTTTTCCACATTGGGGTGAGGGGTGTTTGTTTAGTTAAAAGACTTATTTTTGCAAAATTACAGACTAACCATGAGATATAGCAATTATGGATATATCTTGCTAACAGGTCTTGTTGCTGCACCAAGTTAAAAAAAAAAAAAAAATCCATGCTTCAGTCAAAATTTTCCAAAGCCTAAATTCTAGTCACTAATTTATTTCAGTTATCAGTGTCGTGTATTTCTAATCTTGATGAGCTGGGAGGTTCTAGTGAGACAATAATAGGAAGCACATAGTTGCTTCTTTAATTTGGTTGAAGAAATCCTATATTCTAAGCTGAGCTGCATTGCTCTTCCACTCAATCTCTTGATATAACAATAAAATTCTAATACAAAATGGACTAGGCCAATAGTGGTTCTCCATGGCAGTTGATTGCACTAAAACAAATCAACAATAACAACATGATTTATCTCATTCATATAGGACCAACTTAATCAATCTAAGTATGATCCATCAGTTTGTAAACATTTTATGACTGGTTAAGCAGTCTAACATCAATGATCTATGGTTGGTGCTAGATTCCAAGACAACCAACCCTAAAGAAATGAACTTGCAGAAAAGTTGGTGAGGCTGTTACCAAGTAGATACATCTATTTTTATTGGTTATCAAATTTTAGCACATGAAACAGGGGAGCAAACCTGCAAGGTTCTCCTAGATTTGGAAATAATATAGACAAAAAGATTGAGAGAATCATTTTTCAATTTAAGGAACTATAACCATTATTGAGGGACAAATTAAAAACCAAGGGCATAAGTCATATTGAGACAGAAATAAAAAGAAAAATTATTTCTAATCATTGCACTGACATGGTTGCTAAGTTGCATGCCAATAGCCTCTTGATATGAAGCTTTAGGCATTATGAACCTCATTGAAAAAAATTCGACAATCTTGTTGATTTAACAGGACAAACTCTTCCTCAACATTTTGATAAAAGTAGCTTGATCTGAAAACCCAAAAATCCTTTAGGGCTGAGGTAATTCATGCCTTTGATGCAAACATTGTATATCATATGGTTCGATACTCACATATACTAATCATACCACCATCAAACTGGTATACGGTATGGAGGGTGTACCAAGTGTCAATATGCTTCACCAACCCTGTATGGGGCATACCAACATTGTACCAAGATGGTACCAGTATGGGGTCAAATATCAAGATGGTCTTGCTAACCATCGTTATGAACCTATTCTTCTATCATCTTATTTATTCTTGTTCAATCAGTTCCTATGCCCCTAGCTTTCTAATGAGTTTCTTGATGGTGATGACCTTATGTGCATTATTTTCTCCTACTTCGCACAAGGTTTCAGTTGTACATCAAGCATTAGATCAAACTGAGCATCAGCAAACAAGTTGGAATCCTGGTATATTCTCCACCAAACTTAATATTTGCAATAATTAAACTAACAAGTTAGTATAACAAATTACTAATATTCTGAACTGCATGCAGATAAATTAAAGTGTACAAAGGCAACTCTCAAACCTGCTATCCCATGTATCCTAAAATTACTCGACATGTATTTGTTGTGTAAAGTATAAGAATTATATTCTCTCCAAAGTTTCCAAGTCAGATGTTAAGAACCTATAATGCAACTACAAGGTCAGCAGCAGACACTATATATAATTTCACTACTTAGTAAATAACTCTCGCAGCAATTACCATAAAGGATATGATATAAATATGTTAAATGACAAAAATATTGCATACCTCTGTTACAAGGATGGCCTTTAACAATTCATTTTGAGATGAAGCTGCACAATACAAGTACTTTAAGTGTTATTATGAGAGCATCAACAACATAATATCAGTCAGGGTTAACATTTTTCTCCGACCAAGTACCAGATATTGAACAATTCAAAGTAGGATATTAAAATATTTATTACTCTAACCCTCTATGGCAGTTCCATTGAGGAAGGCACCTTGTCCTCGAATACCAGTAAAGAGCTGCATATAAGACTAGAGACAAGTCATATCTCATTGTAACCACATTTTGCATTCTAACTAAAGCAAGACTCAGCAACAAATGCATAGATCTTAACATTTAAGAAAACCGCCCTCAAAACCAGCAGATGCAGGACTAACTGGGAATGACCTGCAATGCACTAGAGGGCCTAGGAAATGAATTAGATTAATGTTTGGATCAACAAGTCTCCTAGTTATCCTATCAAAGAAAACAAGAAAGAAAGGATATCTTCAGCAATTATAAAATCCAAGAATATGAAAAAGGTTTCTGTTTGATCTTTCAGAGAAGAAATCAGTCCTAGGAACATGTTTCTAATGGTAATTTGTCAATTCACAAAAGAAGGCATCCAAAGCATGAGGTTCCTGCCACAGTGGGTTCTAGAGAGAGTCAGATGTATGCAGCATTATCCTCGCACGTGGACAAGCTGTTTGTATGTTCCAGACCTGTGACAATCAGATTACAATGGAGCAACATGCCACCACACCAAGGCCTACACCCAGGAAAATTGTCAATGGATGAAGGTAGATAATTAATTTGCAGAAGAATTTAAGTTTAGGTATAAGAAAATAGAAGAATAGCATACCAGATTGTAGTACAAATAGAGAAAAGAGGGTACTTAAGAAAATGATAGATAGAGAAGAAGAGGAGGATGAAGAGAGAGACCAGATGAAGAAGAAGATAGAGGGGGCAAAAGGGCCAGACCCTGGCCTAAAGAAATCCTTTCTTATCCACAAGAGGCCAGATACCATCTCTTAGTGGGCCAGCCATAAGGCCTTTCTATAGATTTTAGATGAATTGAGTTAAGTAAACTAGGGCTCCTAGAAAGTAAGAAACTAATCATCAAAATCTTTCCTAGAAAAGAAAATTTTGGAAGACTGCATAACCCCATATAAAAGCCACCTAAAATATTCAAATCAGATCCTAATAATTTCATGGACTTGTCCAACCCAACAACATATACTGGAGTATTTTACACCAATTCACTGAAAATAGGACTCTAAAACCTACTTTAAAAATTATCCAAATAAAAGTTTCAAAACATACAAAAAAAAAAAAAAAAAAAAAAAAATCTAAGCTACAACATTTTATTCACCATCACCAGCTGACACATAAAATAAACTGTAATGCACCAAATGAATAATTGACAAAAATTAGAGGAAAGTGGGAGGTCTTATAATGGTAGTTTCATCTAGTGGTGAGAGACCTGTTAATGTTCAAACCTTTTCTTTGTTCTTTGAATTTCTCCTAGAACCATGTTGATAGTTATCCAGTTAATCTATTGCTCTAGCACTAGAATTGGCTGAAGAACCACAGCGTGGACTGATTTATGAAATATTGAAGTTCATAAAGAAATGATGAGAATTGAGACATAACATAGCTACATCATAAAACAGTATCAAGAAAAGAGCAATATCTCCTTCTATATGGCTATTTCTACCCACAAAAGCTAGAATATAGTTCGTTAACAGTCTAAACAATCTGAGTTAGATTTTATATCTTTAACAAAATTCCTAGCAGAAAAATATTTTTATGGGTCTATCCCTTCTTTCATTGCCACTTTCCTACAGTTAAGGAATCTTAAAGCTAGAAGATGTGGGGAAGCATTTAATGTTTGCATTTTATCCCTATTTTTGAACATCTGCATGAGATGATAAAAATATGCAGGTACACCAAATAATCTGCTTGTTGTGATGGTAATTATCTTTCTAAAAGACCTAATGTACAGATGCCAGAGAGCACATAAGTATAATATGTTTCAGTTCAACATGATCCCTTGATATTGACATTGGATGTTGCATCAATACTTTCCAATTACATTTAATGTTATCCACTAGAAGTTCATCTCCTCACAAGAAAAAGAAATGAAGAATTATTCAAGTCAGAATACTCAAAGGTCATTTGACAATACCGGATGGGCATCCTTGACTTAAAATTACCTAAGTTAATGACCTATAGCTAACATTGTTTTTAAATGTGTAAATACCAGGGTGTCAAAAGCAGATCTTAAACTTATAATATGAGGATCAAATATGCACTATTTTTCAAGATGTGAAATGCTTTGCTGTATCTCCAAAAAAATCTTTTTTGGTATTGTCTAATAAACTACCTCTCAACATCATAGGCATGAAATGTACAATTTAAACATTCTTAAAGAAGTCATGGCACTATAAAAAATAGAAACATAACATCAAGCGCATCCTCACCTCATTCATTATCGGATTGTATACAACACCAACAGTTGGAACCTTTCCAATGGCAAGCCCAATGGATACGCAGACAAATGGGAACCTGGAAGTAATGAAATGAACAACATGAGAAATCGAATAAGAGCAGGAGCAGATGAATCTTTCTGGAAAGAAGCCTTCTACAGATACCCATGGACAAAGTTAGTGGTTCCATCAACGGGGTCAATAATCCATGTTGGATCATCAGTCAGCTCAGCAGTACCAAATGCAGCAGATGTTTCTTCACCTATAAACTGAAATAAAGACCAAGAAATGAAACAACGATTCATAACAGAATGTTACATATGATGCGACAACATGTGATTTAACCTTGTGAGCAGGGTAGTGCTTCTTGAGGTGATTGAACACGAGATCTTCACATGCCTTATCAGTTTCTGTCACCAAATCCACCTGCATTTCATTGACTATTCCATCATCAAATCGTCACTACTTAGACGAGATGTCTCATGAGAGACCGACCCTAAAACCTATAATTCTCATACGCGTAGATACAATTGTTTTTCTTTTCTTCTCTCTTTTCACTGATCCAGAAAATAGATTTGTATACTAAATTAAGATTAATTTGGTGGCGTCAGATTTGTAGCACTAAATTCCCACATAAAAATCATCAAAAAAAATTCCATTCACGAATTAAAATCATGAAACGAATTCCGTCCATATCCTTCTCCTGCAGCAAGATATGGACCTTAGACAGCAAACGAGCGAGCAAACAGCAGCAGCCAAAGCCTGTAAGTTTGACTATTCTATTCGTGCTTCTTTTTCACAATTTTCAGCACCTTTTATATAAATTTAAAAATGAAGATCCAAGCAGCGATATCGATTTAAACGAAAAAAGAAAAAAGAAATCAAGAAGAAGCATAAGGAAGACCTGGCCTTTGTGCTCCACATGCTTGGTCTGATAGAATCCTTGGCGAATAACCTGGACAAAAAAATCAGGAAAGAAAGCAAGAGATGTAGGAGAAGAAGAGAACATCACATGGATATTCAAAAAACAAAAGAAAAAGAAAAGAGGATGGAGAGGATTCCACTCGACTCACTTCTCCGGCGCACTTTGCAGCCTCCACCGCCACCGCCAGGAACTCCCCAAGCGAATAATCTAAACCCCACGAACAGAGACAGAAAATAATTAGAAGAATAAGAATTGATAGAGAGAAGAATTAGAAGAATAATTTTGAGAGAGAGACGACACCTTCCTTACCCATTATCGTGCTCGTTTATTGTTTTGTCTTGTATTTTTAATCAACGTTCCTAAACTGGTGGCTGAACATCTCCGATGACGAGAATATAAAGTGCGGAGAGATGCCAGAGACGCGATAGTGAGCGTAAGTTTGATCTTGCCCAAAGATTTCCGGAACAACTAGGACCAGAGGCTCCTTTCCAGGAATATGCTCTGGTGGTGGGAGAACATTCCGAGAATCATCGGATTCGGAATAAAAAACGGGGTGGAATGGCAAGGTGCACGCCGTCCGAAGAAATCCTTTTTTTTTTTTTTTTTTTTTTTTCCGTGCACTAGCATTGGTACGAATTTCTTTATTCATTTTTCTGTTAATTTTTTTCTTAATTATTTTTTTTTTTTTTTTTTCCGTGCACTAGCATTGGTACGAATTTCTTTATTCATTTTTCTGTTAATTTTTTTCTTAATTATTTTGTTTGGATCTTTAAAAAAAAAATAAAAACTAGTTTATGCCTTTTAATCAATTTTCTTATCTTCTTGATTTTTTTTTGCTCGTACTATAAGAAAAAAAGCTATCATATGCTTATAACTATGTAATTCTGGAGTTTTTTGAATCAAGCAAGAATTATTTTTCTTCCATCTATTTTCTATTCTCTCTCTTCTATGAAGATTTGATCTTCTCAAAGTAATCAATGGAGGCTTCTGATCCCCTTAAAGTAATCAGCATCTCTCTGATCCTTGGATACAATTCAAATTCATGACATCATCTGAATCAGATTTATACCTATTAGGAGTAAAATAGCTCCCACCGAAGTTCAATCGAAAGTCCAACCTCAGTACAGTGCCATCTAGAGTTGCGATAATCAGATCCGAGCTTCAATTAACCAACCCTCTGGTCCAGACTAATTCCTGAAGATCGACCTCCTAATGTGATTAAGTTTAGAGTTTCAATCAAGGATGGTTTATCCTGAAAGCAACGGCCACTCCCGTCAATGTCTGATTTCATATGGTAGCTAAACTCTTTTATTCCACCTCTCCGATTTCACTTTGATAACTGTAGGTCCTATTGAAATTACATGATGAATCTCGACTAGATGAACTTGAACAGTAAAAGCAATTTATCACTCAGCTGATTCCGACCCCTAACCCGACCATCCCATAAATATTGAACTCCAGTACTGTCTGACCTTGACTGATGATCGACCTTGAGCGCCAGCTAAGCTTCTCTACTTCACCTTATGGATAGCAAACCTTGCCAATTCTACATCAAGGACCTTGGCTGGATGAACTTGAGTAAGGGAAAGGACCTCGCCACTAACTTGAGCCCGATCTTCAACTAGGGATAAGGAGTAACCACTTCACAAACAGTGAATCTCAATATTCCTCCATCCTAACTTTTGGCCGATCTTAAGTATTTACTGAACTTCCTCGAGATAGCTTGGTCGTAGTTTTAATTGAAGAACTGGCTATTCCTTCCCATCCTCGAGCCCTCTAAGTCAAAGTACTTATGCCCGCCATCGATCAACCTTGAAGGTGATCGAATTTCTGAAAGCTGTCAAGATAGTTTAGCAGAGGTTCAAACTTGGAACATAATGATAGAAAACATGCAGAATTTCATACATATATTTTAAATTTTTTTCGAAACAAAATGCAGTGGAAGATATAGATTAAACTATTTAATCTAATAATACATGTGATCTAATCACTAAACCCTACATCTAGAACCTATGACATATCATGATGTATAAATAAATCTAAAAATAAAAATATAGATTGGTATTGATCATATTAATACCTTAGATCTAGAACATTTCTAGAAATCCTAGATCATATCTAGGTCAAGAAGAGATCGAATCTCTTACTTTCGCATGGGTCGAGAACATTGCGGTCGATTCCATTATTATTCTTTATTGCTTGGAGCTGCACAGCGCATCCAACTTCTACAGGTTATCCACACGAAGTTGCCACTCTGATCAGAGGTTCGTCGAACGAAGATCCGCTCGAAGTGCTAGCTTTTTGCGGATTTCTTCTGATGGTTGATCTGAAAAATTATCTTCGGATCTCTTGGACACTCTAAGAGATGAAGATTAGGAGGAGAATTAAGAAAGAAGACCAACTCTTAGATCTTTCAAAAATAAAAAAAAATAAAAGCCTAAAGAAAATCTTTAAGAGAAGACCTTTTCTTCTCTTTTAGGACATTAACCTTTGATGTCCTAAACAGATCTTTTCACCTAGAGGAGACCTTCTCCTCTAGAATTTTTACATGTCCTTACTCTCTTTCTCTCTGATTTTTTTAATAAAAAATTCCTCAAATATGGAGAAGAAAAGGTTCTCTAAGAAACCCTAAGAAAAGACCATCTTCTCTTCTCTTTCTTCTCACATCAGGATATGATCATATCATGTCAAAAGAATCCTCAACATCCAACTCCTTGGATGCCAACCTCCCACATCCCTCTCTCTTTTCTTCTCTAATTTTTTTAGTGAAAAAACCTCTCATAAGATGGAGAATAAAAGAATCTAGAGGAAACCCTAAAGAGAAGACCTTCTTCTCTTCCTTTGTTCTCATCAAGATATGAATCTTTCATGTCTTAATGAGACCACCATGCCCTAAACCTTAGAGTGCCAAACCTCCCATGCCTTTTGCCCTCTCTCTCTGTGTGATATGTGCATGGAATAAGCAGGATTTCTCATGCCAACTCTACCTTAAAAGGAGGCGGCCCAAATCAAAGGAAGACTAGGTCAAACCTAATCTTAAAAGTTTAAGGAGTTTTAGGGGGCATTCAACTCTTGAACGCCTCCCCCTAAAACCATGGCATGGAGATTAAAAATCAATGCACAAAAGAAAGAAAAAATTGACAACAAAAAATTATGGGCATGAGAAAGAAATTCCATAGGAAGAGAATAAGAGTTTTAACAAATTAAAACTCTTAGTTTGACTCATTCAAACAAACTTTCAAATAAGACCAAGTCAAATGTTAATTTAAATAACCATAATATGTGGGGCGTGGAATCCTTATTAGGCATGGAAAATTTCACATAAAAAAATTCTAAAGTGGCGTGGGATGTTGAGACCTTGGCGCAAGGAAATAAAAGGAGTCCTAGTCTAACCAGGACTCTTCTATTTAGACTAGATCAAAATAATTTTAAATTTAAATTAAATTTTATTTAAATCAGATTAAATGCAATCCAATTAAAGATGATCCTAGACCAACTAGAAGTTCAATTAAATTAGATTTAATCAAATTTAAATCTAATTTAAATTCTAAATCAATTAAAAATTAGGTGAACTCAAATCCTAGTTTAATAAGAAATTGCTTTTTCTTGTAATTAACTTATCTCATAAATCAATTAGACTTAACCCAATTAAGTCCAAACTAATTTTAATTAAATTTAATTTTGAGCCCAATCGCTCAATCAAATTAAGTTAATTAGCAATCCAATTGCTAATTGATCCTCCTACAATACTTGCACTTGATCGATCATCAATCGCATTGATGATTCGATCACTAAACGATTCTTAATTATCAATCAACCATTTGATTAGATAACAATCTTTAATGTGTGTGACTTCATAGGTTCAAACCAAAATGATAGCATAGAAATTAATTTCTACATCAATTAAAATGACCATCTAGCAATGATATCCAACTATTGGGATTAGTGTCCCAATGCCAATCATCATTTTATTAACGGTTGAGCTACATGATAGTACTTATATATGAATTATAATTAAATAAAAGTTATTTTGATATTTTTTATTACAAAATATATTCTAAAATCAATTATCAGCTTGTTGATGATTGTGTTATCTTATAATTATAATTAATTTATTAATAAATAAAATAAATATTTTGGTATTTTCATCATCAAATCTACATCTTCTAATGAACTTCATTATTGTGATGAAGTTCTTAGGACTATTTAGTTTCGAAAGAATTTATCGATTAGTCCTTAAATAATTTACGATCAAATGATACATTATTAATTAGAATGATAGTATTTATTGAGCATAGATCATTGTATGCCACATAAGTTGGTTGTCCCCTTAATAAGAGAGTGTGGAGATACTGCTATGGCATACAAGTGAGATGTATGGATATATCATCACTGAACGTGATCAACTTCAGAGTATTCTACTATCAAAAATTGCTCTGATGGGATATAGGTATAAGTATCCCTTAGACATAAGATCACCACGGTGGCTTGCAAGCAACTCACTGTGCTTTAGTATCGAACTAACTAAATTTCTAATTCAATAATGAAAGATTTTTGGGTACAGTCAAGTACTTATAAAATCGATGAGTGATCAAGATAGGATTGACTACTTCAAGATTTGAAGAAGAATGCATCACTATATTTTAATATAGCAAAAATCTTGGCCAGGGTAATCCATCAGATGAATTTGGTATTTTGAAATATAATATGGATGACCTAATCGGAGTTGACAGTTAAACTCTAAGGTATCCTACAAGCATTTTGATCGAGGGGATGAATTATACAGAAACTATATCCATATGAATTCTAAGAATGTTGTTCTACATATTTGACCTATCCGACCGTCGGATATCATTACTAGATGGTGTAAGAATTGGATCTTATGCTATCGACTTAGATTTGGACCTATGGAGTCATACATATAAAAGATCTCTATCTGATAGGATGGTTGATCAATGATTAAGAATCATTCTAGGGTTAAATAATCAATACGATTGATGTTTAACCTAGTGTAAATGTTGCAAGAGGATCGATTAGCAATTCAATTGCTAATTGACTTAATTTGATTAAGCTAGAGGACTAAGATTAAGTCTAATTAAATATGATTTAATTAGATTTAATTTAGACTTATTGAATCAAGTTCAATTGATTTATTAGATGAGCCAATTGCAAGAAAGAACTAGTCCTAGTTCAATTAGGACTTAACTGAACCTCTCTAATTTGATTAAAAATTAAATTAGAATTAAATTTAATTTAATCTAATTTAATAAGATTATTAGTTAAACTAAGATCTAATCTAATTGAGTTAAATAAATTCTAATTTAATTTTGTCCAAGGATCAAGTTGGACTAAGTCAAATTAGGAGTCCTAGTGAGACCAGGACTCCCAAATCCTTGTGCCATTCAATCTCCATGCACTCTCCATGAAATTTTATTTAATTTTTTTTATGAAATCTCTCTTTTTTATAGAGAGGAAATGCATCCTTATATTCCATATACTTCTTACATGGTATTTGGTTTAGGACCAAGTCAAAATAAATTAGTTGTTTTGATTTCAAACTATATTTGATAGAGTTTATTGCAACCAAAATTCTTATCCATATATGGTGCCTAAATTTTTAATTTTTTATAAAATTTTTACAAAAAATAAAAGATTTTAATACATTAAACACCAGATGGTCCATGACCAAAAAGAAGGAGGGGACGCCCAAGAGTTGGGTGCCCCTAGTCTAGCCCAATTTGGAGGTCTCTTCACTAGGTATTTGACCTAGACAAGGATTCCTCTATATCTCTCAATATAAAAAGATTTTTAACCTAATTTTTTTTGAGATTATAGATCTAAGAGAGAGGTCTTTGGGTGTGGAGAGGCTGGGCATAGAGAGGTTTAGGCTGGGAATTGTAAAGGCACCAATCAAGGTGCTTTGATGAGAGAAAAAGATAAAAAGAAGAGGGTCTTCTTCTAGGGTTTTCTTCCATCTATTCCTCCATTCTTTTTATGATTTTGAGAGGTGTCTCAGGTCTAAAATCATGTTATTTATTTTTTAAAAATTGGAGGGTCCAAGTTATATAGAAAGGAAGATCCAGATCAATCATCGAAGAAGGATCAATGCAGTTTTAGCAAACTATACTGATTTTCGGGCATCGAACTTTTGATCAGCAATCGAGGGCTCGTGTGAACAACTTGTAGAGGTTGCACATGTGTATAGCTTGGAATAACAACCTCAAGCCCTAATCAATGAGTTAGAGAACTCAATTTGCATATGTATGGATGATGTGATCATCTTTCTCTTATCTAGATTTCATCTAGCGTAGAACAATTTTTTATGTTGATATGATCAACATGATTTATTCTTATATTTTAATTTTTAATTTAATATCATATTTTAATCATGTAATAGAATCCTAGATCTAAGATTTTATATATTTAATTATGAATTAATATGATTAATTCATATTTTCGCTGCATAGATTTAAAAAAGTTTTAAAATCTAATCCTAAAATTCTAGACTAGTTCCTTCAATTGGTATCAGAGCCAGATTATTTTTACATGATTTTATGCATGTTTAGATTGATAATTTAAATTTAATTTAAATTATAATCTAATATTTAAATTTAAATTTAAAAATATTTTAGATTACATGGACTGCTATAAGATTGTTCTATTGTAAGGTTTATCCCTTACAGTGGAAAGGTTGTCCTAGTATGTGCAAATCTATAACCATGATTATAAAATTTTAGATTAGACCTAAAAAATTTTATGATCTGATTTAAAATATTTTAATCTAATTAAAAATATTTTAATCTAATTTTTATCAGCATAAATATGTTAGATTCAATCTAAATTAGATAGTGTCTGATATGTACTTATGATACTGTAGGCTAGGTTACATAAACAAGAATAAGATAAATAGGTTGACTCAAGAGAAAATTTTCAAAGTCAATGATTGTGAATCACTTCCAACCTATAGGTCTTATCTATTTGAAAAAAAAACCAAATCATCTTTTATTGAAAAAGATGAGAGAGCCACTGAGTTCTTAAGTCTAGTACATACTGATGTATGTGGACCTATGAGCACTAGTGCTAGAGATGGATATTTCTACTTTATCACTTTCACAAATGATTAATCTAGGTATGGATATATCTATTTGATGAAATATAAGTCAAATTTATTTAAAATATTCAAATAATTCTAAAGTAAAGTAGAAAAATAAACTGAAAACAATATTAAAACTCTTCGGTCTGACCGAGGAGGGGAATACCTTTTCGGTAAGTTTCTCACATATTTAGGAGAAAATAGGATTCTCTCCCAATAGACTCCTCTAGGAACACCACAGTATAATGGTGTATCGAAAAGAAGGAATCAGACTCTATTAGACATTGTCCGATCCATGATGGATTTTGCCAGCTTGTCGATATCTTTCTAGGAATATGCACTCGAATTGGCTTGCTATCTTTTAAATAGGATTCCAAGTAAGTCTATGATTAAAACTTCATATGAGATATAGACAGGGCGTAAGCCTATACTTTCACACCTCAGGGTTTGGGGGTGCCTGACTTATGTGAAACGATTAATCTCAGATAAACTTGGAACTAGGTTTGACAAGTGCATATTCAGAGGATACCCCAAAGAATCAAAAGGGTATATTTTCTACCATACTGATGAACAAAAAGTATTCATCAGCCTTAAGGCAATCTTTTTAGAAAAGAAGTTTCTTGGTGAAGGAATTGTTGTCTCTAAAATTGAACTTGATGAAGTTCAATAGGTAAAAACACCGACACCTGTAGCTGAACCAAAATCAGATTTGATTAGATCAAATTCAGAGCCTAATGTATCTACACCATTAAGGCGATTCAATAGTGTACCACGTCAGCCGCATAGATACTATGATTTCTTGATCCGAGATGGTGATCCCATCAAACACGATGAGAATGATGAGGATTCGATCACTTTTATAGATGCAATACAGAGGTCTGATTCTGAAAAATGGCTTGAGGCCATGAAATCCAAAATAGAATTCATGAAGGTCAATGATGTAAGGACATTGGTTGACTCACCTGAAAGGATTAAATCCATTAGATGTAAGTGAGTCTTTAAAAGAAAGAAGGATGCCGACGAAAAGATGGAGACCTATAAAGTCCATCTGGTTGTCAGGGGTATCGTCAACATTATGGTATTGACTATGATGAGACATTCTCTCCTATGGCAATGCTAACATCTATTCAGATAATGCTTGCTATAGCTACCCATATGAACTATGAGATCTGGTAGATAGATGTAAAGATAGCTTTTCTGAATAAAGAGCTGACCAAAGAAGTGTATATGATACAACATGAGGGGTTTATATCTATAGATGAGTCCAAGGTGTGCAAGCTTTAGAGATCTATTTATGGATTGAAGCAAGCATCTCAAAGTTGGAACATGCATTTTGATAAGGTGATCAAAATATATGGCATCGTTAAAAATGGAGAAGATCTTGCATTTATAAGTGGGCAAATGGTCCGACAGTGGTATTACTTCTCTTGTACATGGATGATATTCTCTTAATCGAAAATGACATCCCCGCACTATAAAGAATAAAGGTTTGGTTGTCATCTTAGTTTTCCATGAAAGACTTGGGTGAAGTATCCTACTTCTAGGGATGAAGATCTATAGAGATAGATCTAAGAGGATGCTTGGATTATCTCAGTCCACGTACATAGAAATTGTGCTGAAGAGATTCAACATGAAAAATTTTAAGAAAGGCTATCTTTCGATAGGCCATTGAATTTTTCTCTCTAAGAAGGATTGTCTGACAACTTCTGAAGAAAGAGAGCATATGAGTAGAGTCCCATATACTTCGATAGTGGGATCTATCACGTACACCATGACATGTACGAGCCCAGAAGTGGCATACTCACTAGGAGTAGTGAGTAGATACTAACTTGATCTAGGAAAAAACTATTGAAAAGTGGTTAAAGCCATCTTTAAGTATTTAAAAAATATGAAGGACCAATGGTTGGTTTATGGTGAGTCAGATTTGAAACTTGAAGGATTTATAGACTCCGGCTTTCAATCTAACCATGATTATCGTAGAAACATGTTGAATTATGTCTTTATCCTAAATAATGGAGCCATCTACTAGAAGAGTTTCAAGCAACATACCATGGTAGACTCTGTTTGTGAAATAGAGTACATCACAACATCAGATGCTGCGAAGGAAGTTGTTGAAGAAAATAGTGCAGGGTTTGCCATGCTACATTCGAAAAATATTTCAAAAATAGTAATGATACAGTAAAAAATAATTAATCTAATTAATTATCTACTGATCATATCAGATTATTTAATCCTACACATTAGAGTCTAAATATAATATGCATGCATACATCAATAGATTTGAAAATAAAACTATGTAATAAACTATTTACTATATCTACGTGTTCAGAATACAATATCTTTTCGTGGATAGTTGATCATCATAATCTAAGTAAACCGAATAATACTCTGATATTACATCATAGCCACACATGTGTTCGACCTCTATGGTTGGTCACATGGAGCTCCTAGTCCTGATCAGCCCCATTAGAGTGCTAGCTCCCTGCCGGGGCCTTCGATGGTTAATCATGATTGATCCGATCGATCATATATTTTTTAATTTTTAAAATATTTTAAAAAATTAGAATATAAATATTGGAGGATTATGAAGATGTGTCTCAAATTTGGTGGCAATCTGATGCTCACAACACTCGATCTCTCCACCCAAACCCAAATTCTCAAATCTAGAATTTCACTCGACCCAAAAACCCTGACACACTAAAAATCCTATCACGCCCTCTCTATTTGGAGTTTTTCCATAAAATAAGTTTACATGGAAAGATAACTTTTAAATATATAATCCCTATTTAGATCATATCTAAAAATAGGATATACTTAGAGATGAAAATCACAAGAGAAGAGAGGCATAAAAGAAAAGAAAAGTGTTGTAGATCCTATTCATTTTCACTCTAGGATTTTTTTTGCCCAAAAGTAATGCTCAAATACTTTAAAATTTTTACCACAAAATTCTAACTCCCTCTCCTACATGCATAAAAATTTTCATAATTTATTAACATGAATACCATTAAAAAACTATATGAAAAATAATAAGGGTCGAGTTGTTGAGAAGTTTTAACCACTCACTTGATTTCAAAAATCAAATGAGCCTCTTATCCTTATCCAACGCCCCCTCCCTTGTGTTTAACATGCAGAAGGACTCTCCTTCTGCATGCACATTTTTATTTCTCAAAAAATATTTGACAAACAAAAGGGAGGGTGTGGGAAGCAGAGTGAAAAAGTCAAAAATGGTGGGCGCATGGGAGAATTTGAATTCAAACTTCATTTGATTTGGTCCTAATTGATTTTAACCAAACCAATTAATCTAGACCCAATTAAATCAGATTAAATATAATCAAATTAGACTTAAACTAATTCAATAAAATTTTAATCAAATTAAAAATTAATTAGATCTACGTTCTGATCAAATCAGGGTCAAAACTCCCATAGCGATTAGGTCATCTCATGACCTGATCGGATCAAATCCAATCAAATCAAATTCAATCAAACTTAATCAAATTCTCATTGCTCAATCAAATTAAGCTAATCAATAATCAAATTGCTAATTAATCCTTCAGAAAATATCTGAGTCTAAATCAAATGGGTTACTGGGCAATAAAGTCCTATCAACATGAAACTCTTGAAGAGTCCTAAATCAGTGGAACTCTTGAACCCAGTGTTCCAAATGAATCGAACTCATGATCATAAAGTCTCATACTAGTGAAATTCTTAATTAAAAAGTCTCAGATGAATAGAACTTAGAGCCCCGATCTAGTAGGACTCTTGGTCATAGAGTCCCAGTCTAGTGGGACTCTTGACCATAGTGTCCTAGATTTTCAGGACTCATGATTAGAGAGTCCCAAACAAGTAGGATTCAAAGTCTTAGTCTAGTAAGACTCTTGATCATAGAGTCTCGGTCTAGTGAGAGTTTTTGATCATAGAGTTTTAGACCAATGGAACTCTTGATCAGAGAGTCCCAGACAAGTCGAACTTAGAGTCTCAATCCAGTAGGACTCTTGGTCACAGAGTCCCAGTCTAGTGAAACTCTTGACTATAGAGTCTCAGACCAATATAACTCTTGATCAGCCATCAGATCAGATAGAAACTCCTAATGTGTGTGACCCCGCAGGTCCGAACCTAAGTCGGTAGCACAGAAATTGATTTCTATACCAATCAAAGTGACCATCTAGCAATGGTACCCGATGTCCGAATAGGTCGAATAATTACAATCGCAACATTCAAAATCTATGCAAATATGGTTATCGTATAATTTATTCCTATGACCTCTATGTAATAGATGACTCAGGATTAGACTGTCAACCCTAAAAAATACATTTATGTCGTATCTCAAAGCAATTAGTCCTGTGACTCCTCACTAAGACTACCCTAGCCAAGGTTTTACTAAATTGAAACACTATTGAACACAGCTCCTGAAATTAGGAGTGGTCAATCCCATCTTGAGATACGTACTGACTCCATAAGTACTTGACTATACCCAAAAATCTTTCATCACTGAATTAGAAATTAAGATAGTCCGACACCAAAATATTGTGAGTTGCTTGGAAGTCATCATAGTGATCTCAGGTCGGAGGGACATTTATACCCATATTTCATCGAAGCTAATCTTGATAGGAAAAAAGCCCTAAAGTTGATCACGTTCAGTGTAGATGTATCCATACATCTCACTTGCATGTCATATCAGTGTCTCAACACTCCTTGGTTATGAGGACAACCAACCTATATGGCACACAATGACCTATACTTAATAAATGTTGTCATCCTAAGTAACAACGTATCATTTGGTCGTAAACTATTTAAGGACTAAATGATAAATTCTCTTTTGCCAAATCTAGATAGTTCTAAGAACTTCATCACAACATAGGAGTTCATTAGAAGACAACAAAATTTATGATGAAAAATACTAAAATAATTTTATTAATTTATAATTCATATATAATTATAAATATATGACCCAACTGTCAATAGACTGATGATTGGCTTTGGGACACATTTCCAACAATCTCCCACTTGGACTAAAGCCAATCGGTGTAGTTTCTAAAATCAATCTTCGACTTAAAGTCATCGAATTTCTTCACCGCAATAGCTTTAGTGAATCGATCGGCTAGGTTCTTCTTTCCATCGATCTTTTAAAGATCGACGTCATCTCGATCCATAATCTCTTGGACAAGATGGTAGCGGCGTAGAATATGCTTCATCCGTTGGTATGTCTTTGGTTTTTTTACCTGAGCAATGGCTCCAGAGCTATCGCTGTTAAATATGGGTGCTCTAGAAGCCAAAATTAACTGACACTTGTAATACACTTTTAGGGGTAAAATTATAATTTTAACTAAAAATAATAAAATAAATTATTTTCTATCATAAATGTGTATTTAGTGTCTGTGATACATCCCTTGAGTTAATGATAATGATAATTCTTATTTTCAAAAGTTAAAAATTTAAGATAAAAATTTTTATTATTAGCTCATAAAATACTCCTGATCGTAGGATCATCATGAGAATGGTGATTGATCCGAAAGATTGATGTACAATCACTTCTTTATAGTAGATGAGTCTTGAGTCTATGTGTAGAGATACCGGAGCGAGAGTACAAGTACTCATTAGAGAACGAGGGCACTAAGCGTGACCACCTCGAGCAGTCATAAGAAAGTCTACCTTCTCATCGATGACTGACTCGAAGCTATAGTGGTGTGTCTGATTCTTTGATCTAAGGTGCATCGGTAGTTCACCTTGAGGATGTTATAGTTTGACTATACCATGACTCAATCTCCTAGCCATTCGAAATCCTGAGGTGTATGTTGGCTATAGCATGTTCATTATAGGAATTGGATTGCACCAAGAAGGAATCTATCTACCTTGGTGGATGAGGAGCAGCCCTATGATAATCATGAGAATCAAGTCCATAAGCCCATGGCCATGGCAGAGTGAAATAATAGAAAGAGTTTCTATTAAGATTTTCACATCAGACTTGAATCGAATAATTAAATCATATGATAGAAATTAGGATTTAACGAGTTTACCTTAACCCTAATCTGATCGGAGCTCAAGATAGAAGAACTTAATCACACAAGTAGCTATACCAAGAGGTTCATTTTCAATTTTGATGGATTGCCACCATATACTGCTAGGTGCCATTGGTAGATTTTGGGAGCAATTAGAATAATTTAGATGATCGATCATTCTAGTTATCTGAATCAAAAAAATTCTGATCCATCGAAAGAAGTTTCGATGATAGAGATTGCGACATATTCCATTACCATATAGAACTAAACCTAACTAGGTCATACAAATAAGAGTTTGGATCTGGATATCATCAATTAAACTAATCCAGTTCAATTGATTTAAATTAGATTCAATTAGGTTCAAAAAAATCATGCTAGCACACGATTGAGCCTAACATTCTCCTTCTACTATCATTAAAAGTTATCTCGACTGAGCCAAATGTGTTTGTGCTCACTCAGGTACCTTTACTTGATTTGACTGGAGCTTGTCCAGATCAGAAAAGAATTATCTTAATTTATGAGATAAATTTGAGACAACACCTACCATTTTCCGTCATATGCTAATTCTTGTCTTTTGACTTTGGTCAAATGTTGACCTTTGACCCTTGGACATCTGCTCATGTGTCATGCACCTATTGTAGAGCAGATAGGGGCTTGTCCCCTTACTAGATTTTGGAAAGAAGGGGGTGCATGCCTAGAGAGGATGGGCATGCATCCATGGATAGGGATGATTGAGGTCCCATATGGATGGGACTCTTAGTTGCTTCTTGGTTTCTACTTAGGTGGCCCATAACTATAGACTTTGACCAATCTTAGATGCCATCTAAGGATGAATTAGTGGGGCTCTCATTTGATTGGATCAGGTGATGTCATCCCACCAATTAGATTTAGATCTGATTACATGAAGCAATGTAAGTGACTGGGATGATGTGGCACTGCATGGCGCAGTAGGATCTATATAAATTCTGTCTGCACCCAACTTTAAAAAAGTTCTCTCTTAGCCCATGCCCCAAGGCTACCCCTCTCCCTCCTATATGCCATATTCTAATACTCTCTCTCCTCTCCATGCCCAAGAGAAGCTGGGCTTTAGTTTGGTGCGATCCAGGCAAAAAAAAGCTGACGAGAAAAGAAGAAGGCAGCACTTCTGCAAAGATGACTACAGATCTTCGAAAGAAGTTTTAAAGATCCTCCAAATTAGATCTAGATCTAATTCTTGGAGAAGTGATAAAGAAGAAGAATATCTCTAGATCTAATCTAAGTGGATACCGGTAGAGGCTGGGTGCTTGCATGGCTAGATCCAGAACCTCAAGCAATCAATAAGATCATCAAAGGATAATCTGATTACCCAGCATCAAGTTATAAATCAGATTTAATTTATTTTTATTTTTATTTATTAGATCTATAAAATTAAATTTGAAATATCTCAAATCTGATCTAGATATATGAGAGAAATTTTTGAAATATCTCTCTTGATCCGATCAAATCTGAACTAACCTGATCAGAGAAATCAGGATTTCCCCTTCAACTGGTATTAGAGCCATGTTCTCTAAATTATTTAGATCTAATTTTTATTTATTTTTGATCTAAAAATTAGGTGATTTTAGATATCACATGAGATGTGATTAGATCTAAAATCAAAAAAATTAAAATTAAATAATTTAGATCTAAGTTTCACAAGATGCATGACTAGTTATAAAATAGAATAGTTCTATACATAGTCTTGCATGATCATGATTTATTTTGATTAAATTATAATTTTAGATCTATTTATTTTTTATTTTTTAATAATTATAAATATTATAATAAAATCTAAAAAATAAAAAATAAATTTATTTAATTTTTAGATCATATGAGATATGATGAATGCATGATTAGACTACTTGTAGAATAGTTCTACATAATTATCTAGATTAAAATTTATTTTGATGTAATTAATTTAAATCTAATTTTTTAGATAATTATGAGATAATTAAGATCTAAAAAATATGCATCATATGATACATAAGATATATGCAAAATATATATAAAGTTAGATTAATTTTATATATGAGATGTATGATGTAGATCTAACTAGTTTTGTAGATTTATATTTCTGATTAAGGCGTTCTCCTTGATCGTCCAATCATAAGAATAAAGTAGGGTTTAAATGCGCTCTCCTCGTATTTGATGGGGCGTTCTTATGATGTATAGGGGTGCTGTGCATTCATCCTTAATCAAAAATCAAGAACTTACTTTCTACAAAACTCTAGATCCTGAAATCTTAGGATTTTATTTACATGTTTTATTTGTGAACCCTGAACTTAATTAAGAATTAAGATTATGAAATATTAATTAGATCTAAAATTAAAAATTTTAGATCTAAGATATATTCATAATATTGGGTTTGGGCTTGGGTAGCTCAATTAGGTCTAAGTGGTTGATCAAACTGAATCAAGAGTTGATTAGATGGAATCAACAATACTTAAATTGACTAGCCTAATAGGATTAAGTCTAGGTCAAGATCGAGTCACATGAGTGATCGATCAAGCTAAGACTTAATTACGCTCAGTGGTTAGAGTTTGGATTGTAGGCTAACTCGATTGATTCTGGCTCAATAATTTAGTGTCTAAGGTAAGTTTGGTAGATATGATCGACTGATTTTTAATTGGGAGCTACTCGACTCAAATGCGTTCTTGTCGAGTTAATGGCATATCCCTTCCATCGGTTTTACTTACCTGGTCATGTTTGTTGGCTTAGTTCTGATCTATGATGGTCAATAATCTGAGCTAACCCATGCCACTAGGTTAGTTATAATGGTTATGACTACGTCAAGTCTAGTTTAATGAGACCTAAATCAAATCTTCCTAAGAAAAGACTAAGTCTAAGGTCTTCCACCATTATAGATGTGTGGACCCTTTCCAGGGTTGATTGTTCTCGACTGGTTACAGCGGTTCAGTTACACCAAGAAGACGCAATCATATCTATTAGGCATTGGATGCTATGGGTTGGAGGATGGATTGGGCTCAATATTTTGGACACAGTGAGAGACTCAATTAGAAATTCAATCTGTGCAAATGGTGGGTCTGACTTAACTAAGGAGTGGATCAATATTTTGGGCACGATGAGATTCATAAATTAGAGACCAAGTTTGGGTGCACCATGATTAGAGAATCATTAAACAAGAGTTGTTCACTCATTAGCTAACCCATCACCAATAACTGTTAGGTGAGGTGATGAGTCAGTTGGTGGGACAGCACTACCCACTAGAAATCATTGATCATAGAGATTTTTGTATCTCTATAGAGGGAGTGTAGGGATCCGAGAAAATAGTGAGAGCTAATTTGTTTAAAAAATTAAAATTTTAAATAAATTAGTTAAGTCTTAATTACAATATCTAACTAAAAACTTTGACTCTCTACAGAAAAATATCTGCATCCAATCCACTAGCATAAATCTTGAACACCCATAGACTGACCGGATTCAATTATAAGGATTGACTCTAGAACTTTAAAATTATTTTGAGTTTCGAAAAGTTAACTCATGTATTGGACCAGGACCCTCCCACCTTACTAGCTCGTCCATCCGCTGAACAGAGAGCGTCTATTGAAAAGTGGATGGACGAAGGTAACAAGGCCAGATATTACATGTTGGACTCAATGTCTAATGAACTTCAGCACCAACATGAAGATATCAGGACTGTCCATCAAATGTTGGCTCACCTATAAGAGATATTTGGTGAACAGAGTCGTGCAGCCAAGTATCAGGTCACTAAACGACTATTCAAGACTAAAATGCATGATGGGCAGTCAATCCAAGATCATTGTCTGATGATGATCAAGAACTTGAAAGAGCTTGAGAAGCTCGGAGTGAGGTTGGACTTGGATTTGCAGAATGATATAATTCTGCAATCCTTGACTGATCCATATGGATAGTTCATCATGAACTATCATATGCATAAACTTCAAAATTTCCTGACCGAACTTATGAACATGCTGATCACTGCTGAGCTTTCTATGAAAGATTCTAAAAGCTCAGTGCTTGCTATGAAACGAACTTCTTTCAAGAAAAAGTATTTTGGAAAGAAGAAGAAGTTTGTGAAAAAGTGGAAGATGGAAGGAGGAAAGAAGAAAAAGATAGAGCTGAAAAAGAAGGTCGTTGAAAAAGAAAAGTATTTTCATTGCAATAATGACGGCCACTGAAAGCGGAACTGCCCTACTTACCTGGCCATCCTGAAGAATAAGAAGGAGGCGGGTCCTTCTGGAGGTATGCTCGTTATTTAGTCTAACCTTATGATTTCTTCTACATCTAGTTGGATGCTTAACTCTAGTTCTAGTGCTCATTTGTGCACTTCCATGCAGGATCTTGAGAATAGCAGGAGGCTGAGAGATGGTGAGATGATCCTGCGCGTCGAAAATGAAGCAAGAGTTGCTGCTATGGCCGTGGGAACATACCCTCTTTGACTACCATCTGGTTTAGACTTAGTGTTAAAAGACTATTATTATATGCCTACAGCAAGCAAGAATTTGAATTCTATTTCTTACCTTGCATTAGAAGGCTATATAATTAGTTTTCTTAAGGACCATTGTAATATTCTTTATGAAAGAAATAAAATTGCAAGTGATTTTCTTATTAATGGTCTTTATCAATTACATATTGATGTATCTATTTTTAACATCGAGCAAAATATGAATACCATTAAACGACCTAGGGATAGTCCAAATGATAGGTATCTATGGCACCTAAGACTAGATCATATAGCAAAAGATAGGATTAACAAATTAGAAAAAATTGAATGATTGAGTCCGTTGACTTCTGTGTCATATCTAATTTATGAATCTTGTCTTTATGGCAAAATGACTAAGCTCCCTTTTGTAGGACATGAGAAAAGGGCCATGGATCTTCTTGCCCTAGTACATACTAATGTATGCGGCCTATTCGATGTGCCAGCTAGAGGCAATTTTGTCTACCTCATAATCTTTATCGATGATTTATCTAGGTATGGGTATGTGGATCTTATGAGACATAAGTCTGAAGCTTTTGAAAAATTCAAAAAATTCAGACATGAAGTAGAAAAGTAAATTAGAAAATCCATCAAGATTCTTCAATCAGATCGAGGAGGTGAATACCTTAGTCAAAAATTCCTAGACTATCTCAAGGATAATGGCATAGTCTCTTAATGGACTCCACCTGGAATACCTCAACTCAACGAGATTTTAGAATAGAGGAATCGGACTCTATTAGATATGGTCCGATCCATGATGAGCTTCACAGATCTTCCTAATTTTCTTTGGGAACACTGTTTGTTAACTGCAATATACTTACTGAATAGGATTCCTTCTAAAATCGTTCCTACCACATCGTATGAGATATAGCATGGTAAAAAACTAAGTCTGAGTTATCTCAAAATTTGGGGTTGTCCAGCTCATGTCAAAAGACAACAAGCGGACAAGTTAGACTTTAGGCCCTTTAGAGCTCGATTTATAGGATATCCTAAAGAGTCGTTAGGATATTATTTCTACATTCTAGAAGATCACAATATGATTGTGAGTCGATATGCTATCTTTCTTGAAAAATAATTTATTCAAGATAGCGGCATTGGAAAGTAGATCAAGCTCGATGAGAAAGTCTCACAAGAGCAACAAGCTAAGGACCAAATGAAACCAAATCAGGTTAAGCCAATCCAATCACTACCTCCTCCACCTCATAGATCGAAAAGAGTTTTCCATCCCCCTGAAAGGTACTTAGGTACTATTTTAGAGAAAGTAGAGAAAATGTTCTCCGTAGGTAATGGGGTTCATGGTGATGATCTCAAAACCTATAATGAGGCGATATTGAATATCGATTCTAAGAAATGGTTAGAGGCAGTAAAGTCAGAAATTGACTCGATGCACTCAAACCAAGTCTGGACCTTGGTAGATCCATCAGAAGGTATAGTAACTATTGGGTGTAAATGGATTTACAAGAGAAAGATTGGTGTAGATGAAAATATGGAGACATTTAAAGCTAGATTAGTGGCAAAAGATTATAATCAACACGAAGGCATTGACTATCAGGATACCTTTTCGCCAGTAGTTATACTAAAATTCATTCGCACATTACTTGCTGTTGCAGCCTATTTTGATTATGAAATATGGCAAATGGATGTGAAAATGGCATTCTTAAATGGATATCTTGAGGAAGATATCTATATGGAATAGCCGCTAGGTTTCACATCCAGTGATGATGATCACAATGTATGCAAGCAGCAAAGATTCATATATGGACTTAAGCAAGCATCTCAAAGCTAGAATACTCGTTTTAATGATGTGATCAAATTATTTGGTTTCATTAAGAATGAAGAGGAGCCATGTGTCTTCAAAAAGATCAGTGAAGCGTTGTTGTCTTCCTCGTATTGTACGTGGATGACATCCTCCTTATTGGGAATGATATTTTCATGTTGACCATAGTTAAAATGTGGTTATCCAAAGAATTCTCCATTAAAGATCTAGGAGAAGCATCCTTTATTTTGGAAATTAAGATCTATAGAGATAAACTGAATAGGATGCCAGGACTTTCATAGAAGATGTACATAGAGGAAGTGCTAAAAATGTTTAGCATGAAAAACTCTAAGAGAGGTTTGATACCTTTCAGATATGGCATTCATCTTTTCAAGAAGATGTGCCCTAGCACATCTGAGGAAATAGAACGCATGAGCAAGATCCCTTATGCTTCAGCAATAGGGAGCCTCATATATGTCATGTTATGTACACGACCTGATATAGCCCATGCTGTGAGTGTCATGAGCAGATATCAGTCGAATCTAGGTGAAGAGCACTGAACTTCTGTGAAATGTATTCTTAAGTACTTGAGAAGAACTAAGGATATGTTGTTGGTCTTTGATAATGGAGAACTCCAAGTCTAGGGGTATACAAACTCAAATTTTATGTCTGATGTAGATGATCAAAAGTCGATATCTGAAAGTCTATTTGTGTGCAATGGTAGAGCTATCTGTTGAAAAAGTTTCAAGCAGACTGTAATAGCAGATTCCATTATGGAAGCAGAATATATTGCTACGTCAGAAGCTACAAAGGAGGTATTTTGGTACAAAAAGTTTGCCATAGAGATCGAAGTGATGTCATTAGATGCCATTCGTCTGTACTACGACAATAGTGGCGCCATAGCCCTTGCTAAGGTA
Organism: Cocos nucifera; assembly: GCA_006176705.1. Lineage (NCBI taxonomy): Eukaryota > Viridiplantae > Streptophyta > Magnoliopsida > Arecales > Arecaceae > Cocos > Cocos nucifera. The sequence continues at coordinate 207,178 of QRFJ01003717.1, read as the reverse complement.
TCAAGGTCTCACCAAAAATTCAAGCACATCGAGCGACGATACCACCTCATCCACGATTACCTCGAGAAGAGTTATGTCGAGGTCAAGAGAGTCGACTCCATAGATAATGCGGCGGACTTGCTTACAAAGCCGTTGGGCTAGCAGAAGATCGAAGCCCACCTTGAGAAGATGAGGCTTAGATTTATGAAAAATTGGCTTTAGGTCAAGTGAGAGTTTGTTAGATATGTGTGCCCTAAAAGCCAGAATTGGCTGACACTTGTAATACACTTCTAGGGGCAAAATTCTAATTTTGACTATAAATAATAAAATGAGTTATTTTCTATCATAAATGTGTATTTAGTATCTGTGATACATCCCTTGAGTTAATGGTAATGATAATTCTTATTTTCAAGAGTTGAAAATTTAAAATAAGAATTTTCATGATTAATTCATAAAATGCTCCTGACCGTAGGATCATCATGAGGATGATGATTGATCCGAAAGATTGGTGTACAATCGCTTCTTCATAGTAGATGAGTCTTAAGTCTACGGTGTAGAGACATTGAAGCGAGAGTATAGATACTCATTAGAGAACGAGGGTACTAAGTGTGACCACCTCGAGCAATCATAAGGAAGTCTACCTTCTCATCAATGACTGACTCGAAGCTGCAGTGGTGTATCTGGTTCTTTGATTTGAGGTACATCGATAGTTCACCTTAAAGGTGTTATAGTTTGACTACACCATGACTCGATCTCCTAGCCATTCAGAATCCTGAGGTGTATGTTGGCTATAGCATGTTCATTGTAGGAATTGGATTGCACCAACAAGAAATCTATCTACCTCGGTGGATGAGGAGTAGCCCTATGATAATCATGAGAATCAAGTCTATAAGCCCATGGCCATGGCAAAGTGAAATAATGGAAAGAGTTTCTATTAATGTTTTCACATCGGACTTGAATCGAATGATTAAATCATATGATAGAAATTAGGGTTTGACGAGTTCACCTTAACCCTAATCTGATCAGGGCTTAAGATAGAAGAAATTAATCACACAAGTAGCTGCACCAAGAGGTTCATTTTCAGTTTTGATAGGTTGCCACTATATACTGCTAGGTGTCACTAGTGGATTTTAAAAGCAATTAGAATTATTTAGATGATTGATCATTCTAGTTGTCTGAATCAGAAAAGTTCTGATCCATCGAAAGGAGTTTCAATGATGTCGATGATAGAGATCACGACATATCTCATTACTATACAAAATTGAATCTAATTAAGTCATACAAATAAGGATTTGGATTTGGATATCATCAATTGGACTAATCCAGTTCAATTGATTTGAATTAGATTCAATTAGGTTCAAGAAAATTGTGCTAGCACACGATTGAGCCTAACATTCTCCTTCTACTATCATTAAAAGTTGTCTTGACTAAGCCAAATGTATTTATGCTTACTCAGGTACCTTTACTTGGTCTGACTAGAGCTTGTCTAGATTAGAAAAGGGTTGTCTTAATTTATGAGATAAATTTGAGATAACACTTGCCATTTTCCATTATCCGCTAATTCTTGTCTTTTGACTTTGGTCAAATGTTGACCTTTGATCCTTAGACATCTACTGATGTGTCATGCACCTATTGGAGAGTAGATAGGGGCTTGTCCCCTTACTAGATTTTGGAAAGAAGGGGGTGCATGCCTAGGGAGGCGTGTGTCCATGGATAGGGATGACTGGAGTCCCATACCAGATTGCTTCTTGGTTTCTACTTAGGTGGCCCATAACTATAGACTTTGACCCATCTTAGATGCCATCTAAGGATGAATTAGTGGGGCTCTCATTTGATTGGATCAAGTGATGTCATCCCACCAATCAGATTTAGATCTGATTGCATGAAGCAACGTGATTGGTCGGAATGATGTGGCACTGCATGACGCAATAGGGTCTATATAAATCCTATCTATGCCCAACTTTAAAAGAGTTCTCTCTTAGCCCACACCCCAAGGCCGCCCCTCTCCCTCCTCCATGCCATCTTTTGATCCTCTCTCTCCTCTCCATGCCCAAGGAAAGTTGGGCTTCAGTTTGGTGCGATCCAGGCAAGAAAAAGCTGACGAGAAAGGAAAAAGGCAACACTGCTGTCGAGACGACTGCAGATCTTTGAAAGAAATTTTAAAGATCCTCCAAATTAGATCTAGATCTGATTCTTGGAGAAGTGATAAAGAAAGAGAAGATCTCCAGATCTAGCTCGAGTGGATATCGGTAGAGGCCAGACACTTGCATGGCTAGATCTAGAACCTCAGATAATCAGCAGGATCATCAAAGGGTAATTTGATTACCCAGCATCAAGGAATAAATTAAATCAGATTTAATTTATTTTTATTTTTATTTATTAGATCTATAAAATTAGATCTAAAATATCTCATATCTGATTTGGATACATAAGAGAAATTTTTGAAATATTTCTCTTGATTCGATCAAATATGAACGAACCTGATCCGAGAAATCATGATTTCTCCTTAAGTCGCAATAAAGCAGAACTAGACCATCAAGGGACAGTGCTACTCCGAGCTCGATGATGAATTTTCTTAGCCACATCGCTTCTTTGGTAGCATCTTATGCAGCGACATACTCCACCTCACAAACTAAATCGGCCATAGTGTGCTACTTGAAACTCTTTCAGTAGACGGCTCCACTATTAAGGGTAAATATATATCCCGACACACTCTTGCTATCATCATGATCGGATTGAAAACTGGAGTCTATGAACCTCATAAGTTTTAAGTCTGATTCACCATATACAAGCCACTGATCCCTAGTATTTCTTAAATACTTCAGGATGGTTTTAACAACCTTCCAGTGATTCTCCCCTGGATTAGATTGATATATACTCACTACACCTAATGAGTATGCCACATCTGATCGCGTACATGTCATGGCGTACATTATAGAACCCGCTACTGAAGCATATGGTATTCTATTCATATGCTCTCTATCTAGAGGTGTTGTTGGACAATCCCTCTTTGAAAGAGAAATTCCATAGCCTATCGATAGATAGCCTTTCTTGAAATTTTTCATGCTGAATCATTTCAGCATAGTGTTAATGTACGTGGACTGGGACAATCCAAGCAACCTTTTAGATCTATTTCTATAGATCTTCATCCCTAGGATGTAGAAAGCTTCTCCCAGATCTTTCATGGAGAACTGTGATGACAGCAAGATTTTTATTCCTTGTAATGCAGGAAAATCATTCCCAATTAAGAGAATGTCATCCATATACAATACTAGAAATACTATTCTAGACCATTAGCCCATTTGTATATGCAGGACTCCTCTTCATTCTTAACGAAGCCATACGTTTTGATTGTTCTATCAAATCATATGTTCTAGCTCCAAGATGCTTGCTTTAGTTCATAAATGGACCTCTAAAGCTTACACACCTTAGACTCATCTATGAACGTGAAACCTTTCGATTGTATCATATACACCTCTTCATCTAGCTCTTCATTCAGGAAAGCTATTTTCACATCCATCTGCCAAATTTCATAGTCTAGATGGACAGCTATGGCAAGCATTATCCGAATGGATTTGAGCATTGCCATAGGAGAGAATGTCTTGTCATAGTCAATACCATAACGTTGATGATACCCCTTGGCAATCAGACAGGCTTTATAGATCTCCACCTTTCCATCTGTGCCTCTTTTTCTTTTGAAGACCCACTTACATCCTATGGGTTTTATCCCTTCAGGTGGGTCAACTAATGTCCATACATCATTGACCTTCATAGATTCCATCTCGGATTTCATAGCCTCAAGCCATTTCTCAGAGTCAGATCTCTATATTGCATCCATATAGGTGATTGGGTCTTGATCATTCTCATCGAGTTCGATAGGATCCCCGTTTCGGATCAAAAAATCATAGTATCTATCTGGTTGATGTAGTACTCTACCAAATCTCCTTAAGGATGCTTCTACAATGGGTTCTGGGTCTGATCTAATCAGATCCAGCTCAGGTTCAACAACTTATGTCCATTCTTCCATCTGTCGTACTTCATCAAGTTTGACCTTGGAGGCATTAGTTCCTTCACCAAGGAACTCCTTTTCTAAAAGGACTGCCTTAAGGCTGACAAAAACTTTTACTTATCAGCAAGGTAGAAGTAGTACCCTTTGGTTTTTTTTAGGTAACTTATAAATCTACACTTATTAGACCTAGGTCCAAGCTTGTCTATCATCAAACATTTGACGTAGGCCAGATACCCCCAAACCCTAAGGTGTGAAAGCATTGGCTTCTACCCTGTTCATATTTCATATGATACTTTATTAACAGATTTACTCAGAACCCTATTTAGAATGTAACAATCTGACTCGAGCGTATATCCCCATAGGGAGATCAGCAAACTAGCAACCCCATCATGGATCGAACCATGTCCAATAGGGTCCGATTTATCCTTTTAGACACACCATTATGTTGTGGTGTTCCAGGAGGGATCCATTGGGAGAAAATCCCATTGTCCCCAAGATATGTCAGAAACTCATTGGAAAGGTACTCACCCCCTTGGTCAGACCGAAGAGTTTTAATACTCTTTCCAGTTTACTTTTCTACCTCATTTTGAAATAGTTTGAACATCTCAAACGACTTTGGCTTATACTTCATTAAATAGACATACCCATACCTCGATAGGTCATCTGTGAAGGTTATAAAGTAGAAATATCCACCTCCGACACTTGAGCTCATGGGTCCACATATATCTGAATATACTGAACTCAAGAGTTCAGTGGCTCGTTCATCTTTTTCAGTAAAAGGTGACTTAGTCATCTTACCAAGAAGACAGGACTTACAGGTCGAAAGTAACTCACAATCACTAACCTCAAGAATTTCTTCTTGAGCTAACTTGTTAATTCTATTCTTATTAATATGAGCTAGCCTACAGTGCCAAAGGTAGACATCAGACACATCACTAATTCTAGGATATTTACTAGAGGATTGAACCATGTTAACAGGCATAGAAAGTAAATAAATTTCGTTATTTAATTGTCCAATCAAAATTGTAATACCTTTCAAAATGACATTACAAAATTTTTCTTTTATTGATATTTTAAAACCATTTATGGCCAAAAGGCCTACAGAAATGACATTCAATAAGAAAGTTGGACAATAATGACATTTATTAAGAATAACTTTATTTAAATTGATTATAAGGTTCATGATTCCTAAAGCTAGAATTGGAATTTGTCTTCCATCTCCAACGTTCAGGAACCTCTCATCTTGATCAAATCTCCTACTGACCTACAAGCCCTGCATAGAATTATAAATATGATAAGGGCTTTCAGTATCTAATACTCAGGTAGTAGAATCAAATAAGGAAAAATTGCAAGGTATTATCATATAATTATCTTGCCCAGCAACCACTTGCTTCTTCCTCGGCCTGTTTGGATCCAGGAAGGCAATGTATAGAGGATAGAAGAAGACCCTCCCTCTACATTCACCATTTTCTTATGGAATTGGTAATCTTTCTCAAAGTTCTGTAGTAACCCCAATAAGCCATGGTAGTTCACTGCAGGCTTTGTCATTCTAAAATGAGTTAGGAAGGGGAGGAAGGACTTGAGCAAAGAATTAAGGATTGCATCCTTACTGAGCTGCTCGTGCAGGAGAAAGCCCAACTTGCTAAGGCCCTCAATCATCTCGATCATGCATAATACATGATTAGTGACTGAGGCCCCATCACTCATCCAAGCATTGAAAATGGCACAACTTATTTTTTTGCCTATCAACATTGTCCGACGTGCCAAAAGAGTCATTCAATATTTGAAGCATCTCCTATGGCTGGGCATTTTCAAACCTGTGACTGAACTCGTCATTCATTGCCGCCAGCATTATACATCGAATGGTGGTGCGGTCATTGAGCCACTTCAGATAAGTATCTCAAACCGCTTTTCTAGCATTCGGGGCTAGCTTCTCAGGTGCTCGATCTGTTACCACATAAAGCATCTGCTAATGCTCTAGGATAATTTTCAACTTATGATACCAGCTATCATAGTTGGGTCCCATTAATTTGTCATGGTCTAATAATAATCGGAGCGATAGGTTAGTGGCCATGTCCGCACAAAAAAGAAAACCAAACCTAATTAGTATATGAATTATTAATCCTAAAGACTTGGACTTCAGTCTAAAGGTCCTCCCACTATTTTATACAAATTGATAGCTGTTAGCTCCAATTCGAGGAATTACTCTAATTTCTTAGTGGGTACTAGAATCCATATAGACTACACATGAGCTCAACTTTGGTTGGTCAATCCATGTGCACCTATGGGTAGATTCAAAATCAATTATTTCTCTAAACAACTTCTAGTAACATTGATTTTGCCCCATAGACCCAATCAATAGGCTTTAGCCTCTACTGAAAAAGATTCGATTAGGTCCAACCATTAACATGACCACATTTGGTCTTATCTAACCAATAAATGATTAGGCCTAATTTTGGTCGGCCAACCTAACCACCATCAGAAAGACTTAACCAAATTATCATTTTATGAATGATGTTGGGGATAAACCCTACTCCCACCGAAGTCCAATCTGATGCTTAGCTTGATGCAACTGGTAATCACGAAAGAGCTTCGATAAAAAATTCTCCCTCTAGTAGTCGAACCCAAGCCAAACTCCTCAACGATCGAACCACAGTCGAACTCCTCCAGTGGTCGAATTTCAGTCAAACTTTTCTAGCGGCCGAACCTCAGTCGAACTTCTTCAGCGGTCGAGCCCTAGCCAAACTCCTTCAACAGCTGAACTACTCTAGGAGCCGAATTTCTTTCGGATTTCTCCTTTAGTCAAGTTCCTCTAGAAGCCGAACTCGTTCCGAATTTCTTCTTCAGTCAACTTCCTATAGGAGCCAAACTTCTTTCGGATCTCTTCTTTAGTCGGATTTCTCCTTCAATCAACATTCTTCAGGAGCCAAACTTCTTACGGACCTCTCCTTCAATTGGATTCCTTCAGGAACCAAACTCCTTCCGAATTTCTCTTTCAGTCAAGTTTTTCCAGGAGCCAAACTCCTTATGGACCTCTCCTTCAGTTGGATTCTTACAGAAGCTGAACTCCATCTGGACATCTCCTTCAGTTGGATTTCTCTAGGCCAAACTTCTTTTGGATTTCTCCTTCAATCAAGTTCCTTCAGAAGCCGAACTTCTTTCGAATTTTTCTTTCAGTCAAGTTCCTCTAGGAGCCAAACTCCTTACGAATCTCTCCTTCAGTTGGATTCCTTTAGGAGTCAAATTTCTTCCAAATTTCTCCTTCAGCCAAGTTTCTTCAAAAGCCAAACTTCTTACGGACCTCTCCTTCAGTCGGATTACTATAGGAGCCAAACTTCTTCTAGACATCTCCTTCAGTCAGATTCCTACAAGAGCCAAACTCCTTCTGAACCTCTCCTTCAGTTGGATTTCTCTAGGAGCTGAACTCCTTCTGGATTTCTCCAGCAGTCTGATTTCTCTAGGAGCCAAACTTCTTCCGAATTTCTTCTTCAATTAAGTTCCTCTAGGAGTCAAACTTCTTACGACCTCTCCTTCAGTCGAATTCCTCTAGGAGTCAAACTTCTTTCAAATTTCTCCTTAGTTAAGTTCCTCTAGGAGTCGAACTCCTTACGGACCTCTCCTTCAGTTGGATTCCAACAGGAGCCAAACTCCTTTCGAATATCTCCTTTTGTCGGATTCCTTTAGAAGTCAAACTCCTTCCTGATTTTTTCTTCAGTTGGATTCCTTCAAGAGCCAAACTTCTTTCGGACATCTTCTTCAGTCGGATTCCTCCAGGAGCCAAACTCCTTTCAGATTTCTTCTTTAGTTAAATTTCTCTAAGAGCTAAACTCCTTTCGAACATCTTCTTTAGTCGAATTTCCATAAGAGCTAAACTCCTTCTGAATCTCTCCTTCAGTCGGATTTCTTCAGGAGTCGAACTCCTTCCGAATTTCTTTAGTAGTCTGATTTCTTTAGAAGTTGAACTCCTTTCGAATTTTTTTTTCAGTCGAATTTTCTCAGGATCTAAACTCCTTCTGGACATCTCCTTCAGTCAAATTCTTACAAGAGCCAAACTTCTTCCGAACCTCTCCTTCAGTTAGATTCTCCATTAGTCAAACTTCTTTCGGATATCTCCTTTAGTCGAATTTCTTCAAAGCAAATTTCTTCCAAACTTTTTCTTCAATCGGATTCCTCCTGGAGTCGATCTTCTTCCAGACATCTTCTTCAGTCGGATTCCTATAGGAGCCAAACTCCTTCCGAACTTCTTCTTTAGTCGGATTCTAAATGCCTGCTCTCTCCAAATGGTTACAACTATCATTATCGGTCTATTACGAGCAACACCTCTCTCCATAATAAATTTCATGTGGTTTAGAGCGGCCCACTACCGGATGGTTACAAGCTCCGTCTATAAAATGGGACCCTCTAGATACGTTTTCTCTAAGCTCTCTTCTTTTTCTTCAAAATTTTATCGAATTCATATCCAAGCACTCCATTTCTATTGGCCAAAAGAGCTGACTTGATCGTCGGAGGATCCTATCGGAGCTACCACCATCAACTCTGGATGAAACTTTATTTTGTAGGTCATCGACGGCTATCTCATCTTCTCCAACTCTAGCTCGATCTGGCGTTAACCAGATTCTATTCCAATAAATGATAATTTCATTAGTCAATAATCACTAGGCCTTTGGGCCTCCAATGATCATTATACTAATAAACTCATTATCACTCAACTTAATGGGAGGCTATGATTTAGTTATCTATATAACTATTTCATTTTTAAGGATCCAATAATTTTAGAGGATTTAGTTAACTAATTTAAGAAAATTCAATGAGCCAATTTCGATCCTCCCATTGACTTCACCAAGTTAGAAAAGAATCTAATCTAAATTGGCATTAGGAGCACCTAAATCAGTCAGACTAATTTATCCAATAGACATAGGTGAGCCCGAATCACCAAGTGATCTAATCAAAATCTAACTCATCAGGATGGTCAGATAAGCGAGATCAGTGGAAGGGATATGCCATTAACTCGTCAAAGATCGAATCAGTGTGAATAGCTTTCAATTAAAAACTACTATTCAAACTACCAAACTTATCTTAGACACCATCCAGTTCATTAGTTTTAATTTATCCAATCTAGTAATTTTGGATTCGACCACGTAGCCTTGAATCAAGTCCATTTGGTCCTTATTAAAGGCATGGACTTGACCAACTACAATTATTGTAATTGAGTCTATAGAGTCCTTGACCTAATCTAAATTAATATTTAATTAAATTTGATCAACTACTCTAAATTAGTCCATCTTTTAACTAACCTTAGGTTTAACCCAATTTATGGATCTAATTCAGCTAGCCCAATAACCCACAAGTTTATGATTAATGACTTAGAGTCTTAATTTACAATTCTAGATACTAAATTATTATACTAAATTTTTAATTAAGTTTATGGGCTGAGGGTTAGAGTTTGGCATTTCAAAAATATTTTTAATTTTGAAAGGTTCTTTACAACTTAGCATTGTTCACCAATTGAGTCAACTCATTTTAAAATTAAATCATCTCAATTCACAAACAATACTAGTTGTAGGGTTTAATCTAAAACTATGTACACTACATAACCATGAAATCATGAATCAAATTTTATCTAATTATGCATTCATGATCATAAATTAGATTAAAATATAATATAATTAAATCATAAAAATATTAGATCAAATCTAGTAATTTCATGATTAACGATATAGATCAGCAACGTACCAGAACAATCTTTCACTATAGGGGGTAAACCCTACAACAGGACAACCTACAGTCCATGTGATCTGAATTTTAATTTTTAGATCTAATTACTCTAATTATTAGATTAATATTTAGATTAAATTTAAATTACTAATCTAAATATGCAAGCATATCATGTTTAAAGAATCTTGCTCTGATACCATTTAAAGAAAATAATGTAGGATTTGCCATGCTACTTTCAAAAAATATTTCAAAAATAGTAATGATGCAACAAAAAATAATTAATTTAATTAATTATCTATTGATCATATCAGATTATTTAATCCTATATATTAAGATCTAAACATAATATGCATGCATACATCAATAGATCTGAAAATAAAATTATGTAATAAACTATTTACTACATCTACGTATTCAGAATATAATACCTTTTTATGGATAGTCGATCATCATAATCTAAGTTTATCGAATAATGCTCTGGGATCATATCATAGCCACATATATGTCTGACCTCTACGGTTGGTCCACATAGAGCTCTTGATCCCAATCAGCCCCACTGGAGTGCTAGCTCCTCGTCGGAGCCTTCAATGGTTGATCATGATTAATTCGATCGATCGTATATTTTTTGATTTCTCAGATATTCCAAAAAATTAGAGCATAAATATTGGAGGATGATGAATATGTATTTCAAATTTGGTGGTGATCCGATGCTCACAGCACTCGATCTCTCCATCTAAACCCAGATTCCCAAATTTAGGATTTCACTCGGCCCAAAAATCCTGACACACTAAAAATCCTATCATTCCCTCCTTATGTAGAGTTTTTTCATAAAATAAGTCTTCATGGAAAGATAAATTTTAGATCTATAATTTTTATTTAGATTATATCTAAAAATAGGATATCCTTAGAGGTAAAAATCATAAGAGAAGAGAGGCATAAAGGAAAAGAAAAGTGCTATAGGATCCTATTTACCTTTACTCCAAGAGTTTTTTTTCATCCAAAATTGATGCCCAAACACTCTAAAATTTTTACCACATAATGCTAAACCCCTTTCATACATGCACAAAAATTCTCATAATTTATTGACATGAATATCAAAAGAAAACTATATGGAAAATGATAAGGATCAAGTGGTTGAGAGGTTTTAACTACTCACTTGATTTCAAAAATTAAATGAGCCTCTTATCCTTATCCAACGCCTCCTCCCTTATGTTTAACAGACAGAAGGACTCTCCTTCTATGTGCATATTTTTATTTTTTAAAAAATATTTGACAAACAAAAGGGAGGGCGTGGGAAGCAGAGTGGAAAAGTAAAAAATGGTGGGCGCATGGGAGAATTTAAATTCAAACTTCATTTCACTTGGTCCTAATTGGTTTCAACCAAATTAATTAATCTAGATCTAATTAAACCAGGTTAAACCCAACCAAATTAGGCTTAGTCTAATCCAATAAAATTATAATCAAATTAAAAATTAATTAGATCTACGTCCTGATCAAATCAGGGTCAAAACTCCCATAGCGATTAGGTTATCTCATGACCTGATCAGGTCAAATTCCATCAAATCAAATTTAATTAGACTTGATTGAATCCTCATCGCTCAATCAAATTAAACTAATTAGCAATTAAATTACTAATTAATTCTTCAAAAAATATTTGAGTCCAAATTGAATGGATTATTGGGCAACAGAGTCCTATCAATATGAAACTCTTGAAGAGTCTTAAATTAGTGGGACTCTTGAACCCAGTGTCCCAAACAAATCAAACTCATGATCATAGAGTTTTAGACTAGTAAAACTTTTGATCAGAGAGTTTCAAATGAGTAGGACTCAGATTTTTAGTTCAGTAGGACTCTTGATCATAGAGTTTCAGTTCAGTGGGAATCAGAACTTATAATCAGAGAGTCTCAGATAAGTAGGACTTAGAGTTTCTATCTAGTAGGATTCTTAATCACAGAGTCTCAATCCAGTGGGACTCTTTGATCATAGAGTTCCAGACCAATGGGACTCTTGATCAGAGAGTCCCAGACAAGTCAGACTCAGAGTCCTACTCCAGTAGGACTCTTGGTCACAGAGTCCCAGTCCAGTGGAACTCTTGATCATAGAGTCTCAGACCAATGGACCTTTTGATTAGCCATTAGATCAGGTAGGAACTCCTAATATGTGTGACCCCGTAGGTCCGAACCTAAGTCGGTAGCATAGAAACCAATTTCTATACTAATCAAAGTGACCATCTAGCAATGGTACCTGATGTTCGAATAGGTCGAATAATCGCAATCACAACATTCAAAACCTACGTGAATATGGTTACCATATAATTTATCCTTATGACCTTTATGTAATAGATGACTCAGGGTTAGATTGTCAATCCTAAAAAATACATCCATGTTGTGTCTCAAAGCAATTAGTCCTGTGACTCCTCACTAAGACTACCTTGATCAAGGTTTTGCTAAATTGAAACATAATTGAACACAGATCCTGAAATCAAGAGTGATCAATCCCATTTTGATACATACATCGACTCCACAAGTACTTGACTGTGCCCAAAAATCTTTCATCACTAAATTAGAAATTTAGATAGTCCGACACCAAAATATAGTGAGTTGCTTAGAAGTCACCATAGTGATCTCAGGGCGGAGGAACATTTATACCCATATTCCATCGAAGCTAATCTTGATAGGAGAAAAGCTCCGAAGTTGGTCACATTCAGTGCAGATGTACCCATACATCTCACTTGTAGCCCATATCAGTGTCTTAACACTCCTTGATTACGAGGACAACCAATCTATATGGCATACAACGACCTATACTTGATAAACGTTGTCATCCTAAGTAACAACGTATTATTTGATCGTGAATTATTTAAGAACTAAATGACAAATTTTTCTTTGCCAAATTACAACATAGGAGTTCATTAGAAGACAACAAAATTTATGATAAAAAATATCAAAATAATTTTTATTAATTTATAATTTATATATAATTATAAATATATGGCCCAACCGTCAATAGGCTGATGATTGGCTTTGGGATACATTTTCAATAGCTGTGCTGCTGAGAAAATTCATCACCAAGCTCGGAGTAGCATCCTCCTTTAATGGATCGATCCTGCTCCACTATGATAGCACTGGTGCCATTGCTCAGGTGAAAGAATCAAAAGCACACCAGCGAATGAAGCGCATACTACGCCGCTACCACCTGGTCTGGAAGATTGTGGATTAAGGTGACATCGATATTCAGAAGATCAATGGAAAGAAGAACTTGGTTGACCCCTTCACTAAAGCCTTAGTGATAAAGGAGTTTGATGACCATAAGTCGAAGATGGATATTAGATACTGTGCCAAGTGATTTTAGGACAAGTAAGAGTTGTTGAAAAATATGTTCTAAAGTCAATCATCAACCTATTGACAATTATGCTATCTTATAATTATAATTAATTTATTAATAAATAAAATAAATATTTTGATATTTTCATCATAAAATTTTCATCTTCTAATGAACTCCATTATTGTGATGAAGTCCTTAGGACTATTTAGTTTCGATAAAGAGAGAATTTATTGATTAATCCTCAAATAGTTCATGACTATATGATATGCTGTTAATTAGGATGACAATATTTATCGAGCATAAGTCGTTGTATGCCATATAGGTTGGTTGTTTTCTTAACCAAAGGGTATGGAGATACTGGTATGGCATACAAGTAAGATGTATGGGTACATCATCACTAAACGTAACTAACTTCAGAGTATTTTGCTGTCGAGAATTGCTTTGATGGGATATAGGTATAAGTATCCCCTAGATCTGAGATCACCGTAGTGGCTTGCAAGCAACTCATTATGCTTTACCAGACTAACTAAAATTTTAATTCAGTAACGAAAGATTTCTGAGCATAGTCAAGTAATTGCAAAGTTGGTGTGTGATCAAGATGGAATTGACCACTCCAAGAGTTGGAGAAGAATGCATCACTGCATTTCAATATAGTAAAAATCTTGGCCAGGATAATTCATAAGATGGATTTGGTATTTTGAAATATAATGTAGATGACCTAATTGAGATTGATAGTTAAACTCTAAGATGTCTTATGAGCATTTTGGTCAAGGGGATGAATTATACAGAAACTATATCCAATAGGTTTTAAGGATGTTGTTCTACACATTCGACCTATCCGACCGTCGGATACCATTGCTAGATGGTCACTTTGATTGGTATAGAAATTAATTTTTATACTACTGACTTAGGTTCAGACCTATGAGATCACATACATAAGAGATCTCAATTTGATCGAATGGTTGACCAAGGATTAAGAATCATTCTAGAGTTAAACAATCAATACGATTGATGTTTAATCTAGTACAAGTGTTGTAGGAGGATCGATTAGCAATTCGATTGCTAATTGGCTTAATTTGATTAAATCAAAGGGTTGAGATTAAGTTTAATTAAATATGATATAATTAGATTTGGTTTGATCTTGATTAAATTAAGTCCAATTGGTTTATTGAATGAGCTAATTACAAGGAAGAACTAGTCCTAGTTTAATTAGGACTTGACTGAACCTAATCTCTAATTTGATTTAAAATTAAATTAAAATTAAATCTGATTTAATCTAATTTAATAAGGTTATTAGTTGGACTAAGACCTAATCTAACTGGGTTAAATAGATTTTAATTTAATTTGGTCCAAGGATCAATTTGGACCAAGTCAAATTAGGAGCATAGTGAGACTAGGACTCCAAATGCTTGCGCCATTCAATCTCCATGCACTCTCCACAAAAATTTATTTATTTTTTTCATGGAATCTCTCTTTTTTAAAGAGAGGACATGCATCCCTACATTCCATATACTTCTTACATGGTATTTGGTTTAGGACCAAGTCAAAATAAATTAGTTGTTTTGATTTCAAACTCTATTTGTAGGGCTGAGCAAAAAATCGAAACCCAAAGAAACCCACCCGATCCGACCCAAACATCAGTTTTGGTCGGTTGAAAAACTTGAATCAGGTTGAATTGGGTTGTGACCCATAAAAAATTTGGTTAATGATGGTCAGGTTTGGTTTCTACATTTTTAATCCGTATGAAACCGAACCTGACTGACCGATATAATATTTTCAATACTTAAATATTTGGAGATTGAAAATTAGCAATTATGACATGTTATATATTGACTTATAGATATTATGAAATTATTATATCCTAGTATCAATATGAATTTAAAATCTTAGTGTCTATATCCTAGTGTCTATATGAAATTATTATATCCTAGTGTCTATATATTGGTTTGTAAAGCTTGAAATTAATATTAGATCAACATTAAAGCCCAAACCGACATAACCCATCCGAACCCGCTATAAATCATTAACTTTGATTTCAAATGGTTTATATATGATAAATGGTCGATAGCGGGTTGGATTTTTTCCAATCTAGTTGGATTCGTTTGGATCAAATTTTTCTCTCAACCTTACCCAACCCGACCCATGCTCAGCCCTATCTATTTGATGGAGTTTGTTGCAACCAGAATTCTTATTCATGTGTGGCACCTAAACTCCTATTTTTTTCCTAAAATTTTCATGAAAAATAAGGAATTTTAATGCACCAAATACCAGATGGTCCACACTCAAAAAGTAGGAGGGGATGCCCAAGAGTTGGGCGCACCAATTCTAGCCCAATTTGGAGGTCTCTTGACTAGGTATTTGAGCTAGACAAGGACTCCTCCATATCTCTCAATATAAAAGTGATTTTAATCTAATTTTTTTTAGATTATAAATCTAAGAGAGAGTTCTTTGAGTGTGGAAAGGCTGGGTGTAGAGAGGTTTAGGCATGGGAATTGTAAAGGCATCAATTAAGGTGCTTTGGTGAGAGAAAAAGAGAAGAAGAAGAGGGTCTTCTTCTAGGATTTTCTTCCATCTATTCCTCCATTCTTTTTATGATTTTGAGAGGTGTCTCAAGTCAAAAATCATCTTCCTTATCTTCTAAAAATTGGAGGGTCCAAGTTTCAAAGAATGAAAGATCCAAATCAACCATCGAAGAAGGATCAACGTAGTTCTAGCAAAATATGCTAATTTTGGAGCATCGGACTTCTGATCAGCGATCGAGGACTCATATGGACAACTTGTAGAGACCGAATGCATGGGCAGCTTGGAATGATAACCTTAGGCTCTGATCAATAAGTTAGTGAACTCGATTTGCAAAGGTATGGATGATATGATCATCTTTCTCCTATCTAGATTTGATCTAGGATAGAATAATTTTTTATGTTGATACGATCAATATGATTTATTCTCATATTTTAATTTTTAATTTAATATCATACTTTAATCATATAATAAAATCCTATATCTAGAGTTTTTCATATTTAATTATAAATTAATATTATTAAATCATGTTTCCACTGCATAGATTTAAAAAAGTTTTAAAATCTAACCCTGAAATCCTAGACTAGTTTCTTCATTTTCATCATAAATCTTTTTCATCTTCTAATGAACTTCTATGTTATGGTGAAGTCCTTAGGACTATTTAGAATTGATAAAGAAGAATTTGTCATTTAGTCCTTAAACCTATTCGCGATCAAATGATACGTTGTTACCAAAGATGATAATGTTTATTGAGTGTAGGTCATTGTGTGCCATATGGATTGGTTGTCCTCTTAACCAAGGAGTGTATAAACACTGGTATGGCATGTAGATAAGATGTAGGGATATATCTGCACTGAACGTGACCAACTTTGGAGCTTTTCTACTGTCAAGATTTACTCCGATGGAATATGGATATAAGTATTCCTCCAACCTAAGATCACCATAGTGACTTCCAAGCAACTAACTATGCTCTGATGCTTGACTACTTGAATTTCTAATTCAGTAATGAAAGATTTTTGGGCACTGTCAAGCACTTAAGGAGTCGGTGTATGAATCAAGATGGGATTGACCACTCTGGTTCAGGAGCTGTGTTCAATTGTGTTTCAATTTAACAAAACCTTGGCCGACATGATAAGGATGTATCTTTTAGAGTTGGCAATTTAACTCTGAGTCATCCTATACATAGAAGTTAAAGAGATATATTATGCGGTAGCCATATTCATGTAGGTTCTGAATATTGTGAATGCGACTATTCGACCTATTCGGACATTGGATATCATTACTAGATGGTTACTTCAATTGGTACAAGAAGTAGTTTCTATGCTACCAGCTTAGGTTCGAACCTATGGGGTCACACACATTAGATGTTTCTACCTGATTTGATGGCTAGTGAAGAGTTCTACTAGACTGAAACTCTATGGTCAAGAGTCCCACTGGACTGAGACTCTTCGACCAAGAATCCTACTGCTTTTAGACCAAGAGTTCTACTGCTTTTAGACTCTAAGTCCTACTTATCTGGGACTTTATGATCGAGATACCCACTAGTCTGGACCTTTGTGGTTATGAGTTCTACTTATTTGGGACACCAAGATGAAGAGTCCCACCTGTTGGGGACTCTTCAATCAAAGGATTTCATTTTGATGGGACTCTATTGTCCGAATATCCACTAGATCTAAATTCTATATTTATGAGAGATTTAATTAGTGATTTGATCACTAATTAACTTAATTTGATTATATAATAATTTTTGGATCAAGTTCAATTGAATTGGATTCAATTGGGTTTGACCTGATTAGGTTATGAGATGACCTAATCGCCGAGGAGGTTTGATCCCTGATTTGATCAAAGGTTGGGCTTGATCAATTTTTGATTTTATTAGGATTTAATTGAGCCTAATTAAGTCTAAATTAGTTGGATTTAATTTGATCTAATTAAGTCTAGCTAAATTGATTTGGACTTGGCCTAATTGGATAAAATCGGTTTGAGACTAGTTTGACTAGTCTCCCCTTCCTGCGCCACCCCATATCTGCGCCCATTTAAATTTCACGAGAGTTCTCATGAGTTTTCTCCCATGCACAAGAGAAGGTATGCATCAACTTTCTCATGCCCCAATGGATAATGTTTGGTGGTTGGTCATTCAAATTTGAACGGGATTCAAATTTGAATGAAGAACTACCTTGATTCTTATCTAGCACCACACCAAATTTCATGCGCCCACTTTTTTACACGAGAAAAGGTTTCTAATGGAATTTTCTCCATGCACCGAGGGGTGCACACCCATTCCTTTCACATCCCAGATGGATAGGAATTAATTAGTTGCCATTCAAATTCAAATGGAGTTTGAATTTGAATGGATAATAACCTAATCCTATCTCTCCATGCGGTGTCCACACTAATTGGTTCAAATTTAGAAGGGATTTCATTTGGGATGTGCACACATTCTAGAAAAGAGAATACTATCATGAGCCCCCTTTCTACATAAGGAAATTAAAATTCAAAATTCCAAGAGAAGAAAAAAATATAGAGAGCTTGGCGTAGGGTTTCGGGTATGTGCATGCCCTAGGGTTTCGACCTAGGATTTGGGGATCTATTCCATGAGCTACGAGTGTCATGAGCACATAAGATTTTTAGGAGAGCCTCCTTTGCCTCTCTCCCATCTTTGCTGGTGATCCAGAGTGTCCAAAGAGCAAGGAAGACCATAGATGTTTGGTCGAGATCAAGCATCCAGCATCGAGCTAGCACTCGGAAGGAGCCGATCAGGATCAGGGCCTCATATGGATGATCTGTGGAGGTTAGACATGCTGTGTGGCTGCATCATGATGAGTGAACCTCTTCGATGGTGATAGAATTGCAGAGTTTGGCTACCCACATAAGTATCATATTATAAACACGTAGCTATAGTAGTAAAATAATTTTACTGCTAGTATATAGTTTTTAAATTTAAAGTATGTATATCACATTTAGATCCTTAGTGTAAGATTTTCTGATATGATCAGTAGATCTAAATTAATTAGATTAATTTTATTTTTTCATTATATTTAATTAATTTTGAAAAAGTTTTGAAAGTAGAGCTATAAACCCTATATTGTATACCTACAGTGGTATTAGAGCATGGTTATTAAATATAATTTATATACTTTAAAATTTAAAAATTTGCATATTGGATATATAATTTTTGAGTAGCCTAGTAATCGAGCTTGAATGAGCCACCAAGTCATTCGATCATAAGAGATAAGTATGGTTTAAAGGCCATCTCCTTCCATTCGATGGGATCCCTTATGGCAGTAGGGATGCCACCATAAACTCATTCCTAAAGATAAACGGTAAAAGAATTTTTGAAATTGATTTAACCTAAATTTTAATCATGAATGTGTTAGATTAGATCTAAATTTAGATTCATAATTTTTATATAGTGTACATAGTTTTAGATTAAATCATACAACTAGTACTGTTTATGAAATGAGCTGACCCATTTTTGAAATGAATCAACTCATTTAGTGAATAGTGCTAAGTTGTAAAGAACCTTTCAAAATTTTGAAAAATATTTTTAAAATGCCGAATCCCAACCCTCAGTCTAAAACTTAATCGAGAATTAAGTAAAATGAATTAGGGTCTAGAATTATGAATTTAAGATCCTAAGTCATTGATCATAAAATATGGATTTTGGATTAGATGAATTAGATCCATTAATTGGATTAGACCTAAGATTAGTTAAAGAATTGACTAAATTAGAGTAATTGATTAAATCTATCTTAATGTTGATTTAGATTAGATCAAGAACTCTTTAGACTCAATTATAATAGTTATAGTTGGTCAAGTTCATGCCTTTAAAAAGGACCAAATGGACCTGATTCGTGGCTATGCAATCAAATCAGAAATTACTAGGTTAATCAAATTGAAACTAATGAACTAGATGGTGTCTAAGATAAGTTTGGCAGTTTATATTAGTGGTTTTTAATTATGAGCTACTTGCACAGATTCGATCTTTGATGAGTTAATGGCATATCTCTTTTATTGATCTTACTTACCTAGCCATCCTGATGAGTTAGATTTTGATTAGATCTATTGATGATTCGGGCTCACCCATGTCAATTAAGTAAATTAGTGTGACTGATTTAGGTGTTCATAATGCTAGCTTGAATGAGGTCCTTTATAATCTGACTTGGTAAAGTTAGTGGAAGGATCCAAATTGACTAATGAATACTTCTCTCCTCTTATTAAAATCAATTAATAAAATCTTCTAAAATTATTAGGTTCTTAAAATAATAAAGTTATGGTGATAACTAAGTCATAGCTTTCCATTAAGTTAAGTGATAATGAGTTCATTAGTTTAATAATCATTGGAGGCCCAAAGGCTTGGAGCTTATTAACTAATGGAATTATCATTCATAATATGATGATTTGGTCGTGTCTTTCTAATGGTGGTTAGGTTGGCCGACCAAAGTCGAGCCTGATCATTTATTGGTCCAATATACCAAATATGGTCATGTTAATGGTTGGACCTAATCAAATCTTTTCAATGGAGGCTAAAGCCAACTGATTAGGTTTTTGGGGTAAAATTAAAAATGCTAGAAGTTGTTCAGAGAAATAATTGGTTATAAACCTATCCATAGATGCACATGGGTTGATCAACCAAAGTCGGGCTCGTGTGTAGTCTATGTGGATTCTAGTACCCACTAAGAAATTAAGGTAATTTCTCAAATTGGAGGTAGAGGCTACCAGTTCGTATAAAATAGTGGAAGAATCTTTAGACTAAAGTCTAAATCTTTAGTGTTAATAATTCATATACTAATTAGGTTATATTTTTCCTTTTTGTGTAGCTATGGCCGCTACCTTGTCGCTCCGGTCATTGTTAGACAATGACAAACTCATAGAACCCAACTTCGATAGCTGGTATCGAAAGTTAAAAATCATCTTGGAGCATCAGTGGATCCTATATATTTTGACTAATCCATCACTGAGGAGCCAACAACGAATGCAAGAGGAGTGGTCAGAGATACTTACTAGAAGTGGCTTAATGATCATACCACCGTTCGGTGCATTATGCTAGCGATGATGAATGATGAGTTCAACTACAGGTTTGAGAATGCCCAACTATAGGAGATGCTTCAAATGTTGAACGACTCCTTTGGCATGCCTGATGATGTTGAGAGGCATAAGACTAGTTGTGCCATTTTTAACACTTGGATGAGGGATGGGACGTTAGTCACTGATCATGTATTATCCATGATCAAGATGATTGAGCACCTAAGTAAGCTGGGTTTTCTCCTGCACGAGCAACTTGGGAAGGATGTGATCCTGAACTCTGTATCCAAGTCGTTCCTCCCCTTTCTTGCTTATTTTACAATGACAAAGCCTGTAGTGAACTATCAAGGTTTATTGGGATTGCTGCAGAACTTTGAGAAGGATCATCAGCTCTATAAGAGGTTGGTGAATGTAGTGGAAGGGTCTTCTTCTGGTCATCGATCCTTTAAGAAAGGAAGGAAGACCAAGAGTAAGAAGGTGCAATCGCATGCCAAGATATCTACATAGGGTCAGACCAAGAAGTGCAAGCCCGACTAGAGCCAGGCGGAGTGCTTCTTTTGCAAGAAGCAGATATTATGAATTATTTTCGGATCTGTAGAAATCCTTGTACCTTCTACCAACTTTGAGAAAGCAATTTGGAGATGATAGCAAGAAAGATAAAGATCAGATGATAAGAAGATGAGATGGTAGCAGAGTGAGAAAGAGAGAAAGCTAGGGTTTCAGGGAGAAAAGAGATTCAATTCATTCTCTTGTCCATAATCTACATATACAAGTATATATATAGACACTCTAAGTCAACATGACTCAGTCCTAAAAAACTCTTCTTGGCTAATCCATACATGAAAATACTCACCCAAGCCCATGTAAACCCATGTCTTGCATGCTCTCATCCTCTAGACTAAAAATCTAGCCCAATATATGAATTAGCCACCTTAAGACCTCTCATACTAGGTCTTAAGATCCCTTGGATTAGACCTAATCCAAGATCAAATAGAAAATCCATCCAGATCTGCTCGCCACCATTGAGATAGCTCGGTCAGAAGTCAAGTTGGCTCGACTGTGTCTCTCCAAACTATATCTTCTATCTGCCTGAGATAGTCAGCTCAGATATGGGTCGAGCCAGCTCGATCTCAGATCGAGCTGGTTTGGCTGCATATTCGAGCCAGTCCGACTATGTGCCAACCTTTTTATCTTTTCTGATACAACTCCGACCAATCCTAGCATTCAGGAGCCACCTTCTTGACTCCTTTACAGTCTCTCAAGACTTGGGAGCACCACACTTGCTCTTTCAATCTCCACCTTGGTGCCCCAAGGCTTGAGGCAAGTCTATCCTATCCATCAGACACATCGATTTCATACATTTATGAAAGCTATCCCGAGAAAGAACTTTTGTTAGTACATCTACTGGATTCTCCTTGGTGTGGACTTTCACCAGCTTTACTTCACCTTCTTCCATAAGCTCTCTCATCTGATGGTACCTGATGTTGATGTGTTTCATCCTTGCATGGTAGACAGAATTCTGAGTAAGTAATAGTGCACTCTGGCTATCGCAGTGCATCCTGACAGCCTCCTGCATGAGATCCATCTCCAACGCCAATCCATTCAACCATAGAGCCTCCTTTGATGCCTCCGTAATACCTATGTATTCCACCTCAGTTGTAGATAAGACTGTGATGGGTTGCAAGCATGATGTCCATGAGACTGGACCTCCAAATAGGCTAAACATAAAGCTTATCATTAACCATCGAGTGTCCATGTCTCCACCAAAATCTACATCCATAAATCCATTTATCTACCCCCGAGCTTCCTTGGACACATCGGAGAGTTCCTCAGCTCCATCTTACTGTCCACAGTAGATGCCAACTCCAACAGTATCCATCAAGTACCTGAAGATCCACTTTAGTGCTCGCTAGTGTTCCTTACTAGGCTGTGCCATGAACCTATTGACTTGGCTCACTACATGGGCGATATCTGATCTACAATACACCATGGCATACATTAAGCTTTCTACACTAGAGGCATACGGTGTTCTCTCCATCTCCTGAGCCTCCACCTTAGTTTGTGGTGACATCATCTTTGAGAGTCTGAAGTGTCCGACAAGTGGCAGCTCTACTGATTTTGCTTCCTTCATCTCAAACCTCTCCAAGACATTTCTAATGTAGCCTCCCTAAGATAAATACAACTTCCTCTTGGCTCAATCTCTAAAGATTTTCATGCCTAAGATCTTTCTTGCAGGCCTTAAATTCTTCATCTCAAACTCTCGAGATAAGGCTGCCTTTAGTTCCTATACAACCTTCCTACTCTTGCATGCTATAAGCATGTCATCCATATATAAGAGTAGAAACATCCTAGACTCATCCTCCAAAGATTTAACATACATACAAGAGTTATACTCGCACCTGGAAAGTTCAATACTCCTCACATATGAGTCAAATTGCTTGTACCATTGCCTTGGCGATTGCTTCAGCCCGTACAATGATTTTTGCAACAAATAGACCTTTTCTTCTACTCTTAGCTCTTGGAACCCTAGTGGCTGCTCCATATAAATGCTCTCCTCCAAATGCCCATGGAGAAATGCCATCTCGACATCTATCTACTCCAGCTCCAAGTCCTGAGCTGTCCCAATGCTCAGCAATATTCTGATAGAAGTATGTCTAACAATAGGAGAAAATACTTTGCTAAAATCGATGCCTTTCTTTTAGGAGTATCCCTTGGCCACTAACCGTGCCTTATAACACCTCCCTACTCTAAAGGCCCCTCTTTGCATTGGTAAACGTACTTGCAACCAATGGATTTCTTTCCTCGTGGCAACTGCACCAAACGCAACATCTCATTCTTATAGAAAGCCTGCATCTCCTTGAACATTGCTTGGACCCACCTCTCTGTCCTGGCTATCCATAGCCTCTTCGTAGGTGTATGGGTCCCCATTTTCTGTCACCAAGGCATATGACAGTGTATCTTCGAAGCCGTATCATTTTGATTGCCTGATGTTCCTTTTGGGCTTGTGTAGCGCAACCTCGATATCCATCCTAGGTCCAGCTTGCTCCTGCTGGGCCTCCTAACTTTCGTTACCTATCTGAGCTCTCTCCACCTACGGAGATACCTTCGGTGAGTGATCCACCTGAATACCAAGTCCTCCTGATAAATCTGCAAGTGGAAAAATAGAGTAAGATGTTAACTATCTAATGCTGCCTTGCTGGATCTCTTGCTGCATCTGCTATTCTTTCATGCCATCTCGCCTTTGGAGAATTGAATTTTTATTGAAGGTGACATTCCTACTAATGACAACCTTCTTCTCCAAGGGATCTCACAATCGGTATCCCTTAACTCCTCGTGGATATCCCAAGAACACCATCTTTCATGATCTAGCATCCAACTTGCTCCGCTTACCAGCACCGCTGTGCACAAAAGTCGTGCACCCAAAAATCCTTAGATGGCTCAACCCAATCTTCCTTCCAGACCATCTCTCCTCTGGAATACCATCATCTAACTTTGTATGAGGTGACCAATTCACCAAATAATAGGCTGCATCCATTATATCAATTTAGAATACCTTCGAAAGCTCTGCCTGCAGTCTCATGCACCATGCCTGTTTCCAAAGGATTCTGTTAATCCTTTCAACCATCCTATTTTGTTGAGAAGTTTCTTTTATTGAGAAGTACTTTTTGATACCACACTCCTCACAAAAGCCTTGGAACTCTTTGTTGGTGTATTCTTCGTCGTTGTTTGATTGTAGACACTTCAAGTTCTGACCTATCCCCTTCTCTATTTCAGCTTTCCACACTTTGAATCTTTTGAAGACTTTTGATTTTTTCTTCATAAAGTAGATCCATACCTTCCTTAAGAAATCATCTGTAAAGGTCAAGAAGTATCTCGCACCATTTTTGACCAAAAATGGAGCTGGCCCCCACACATCAGTATGAACCGATTCTAGTGGGACTGCACTATGGGCTGAACTGATGGCAAACTGTACTCTCCTCTGTTTACCCATCTAGCATGGCTCACATACCTCTATAACACCTCCATCCAGATCTAAAATCAGATCATGTTTGCTCAGTTCTTTCATCTTATGATCACCCATGTGGCCTAGGTGGTAGTGCCATAATCGATAAGCCCCCTACTAATCCTGTGCTGCTGCTGCTGCATCAGATTCTCCAGTCACCATAGATCCAACCAACTTATAGCGGTTGTTCTGCATCTTCCTACCCCTCATCACCACCATAGCACCTTTGGAGATATCGAGAACTCCACTCCTAACATGACTGCTGAAGTTGCAGCGGCTCTGCTCTAGATAGCCCAGCGATACGAGATTTTTCTTCAAATCTGGGATGTGCTTCACATTTATGAGAGTCCGCACAATCCCATCAAACATCCTCACCTGGATGCTTTCAATACCAATGACTCTACATGGGTGATCATCTCCAAGTGTCACACTCCCCTCATCAATCTTAGTGTGTGAGATAAACCAAGACTAGTTTGGGGTGTAGTAATGTGAACAGGTTGAATCTAGGGTCCATACATCAGTGTATTTTCTATAACCATCTGATACAACCAAAAAGTCATCCTCTACCTCACTATTAGCCACTATACTTAGCACATCAGATTCACCCTTTTTTTTCTTCTTATTCTTCCATTGTGGGCAATCATGCCTGAAGTACCCAATCTCGTTGCAGTTGTAGCATCTGGTTTTCTTCCTATTCTTGCTCTTCTGAGACTTTGATTGTCCCCTTGACTTACCTCTCCTTTGATCTTCTAGGTCTCTCCCCTACAATCAAGCCCTCCTGGGGAACACCTTCTTTGGTCAACTTTTTTCGCTGTTCATTGGTTCACAATATCGAGACCATGTCTTCATACTCCGGGGTCTCCTTACCATAGAGCAATATCATCACCAATGGATCATAGGATGAGGGAAATAAGCGTAATAGAAGTAACAATTTATCTTCTTCCTCCATCTTCACTCCAATATTTAGTAACTAGTTGCACATCTGATCAAATTTTTGGATATATCCTAAGACATCTCCACATTCCTGCATCCGAAGGCTGTACAGTCTCTTCTTCAACATCAACTTGTTGCACATATTCTTAGCCATATACATGGTTTGCAACTTTGACCACAAGCCTCTTGGGGTCCTCTCCTCTAAAACTGAATAGAGTGCCACATTCGACAAGCATCCTTTGATCACAGAGCAGGCCTTCTTTTCCAGAGACATCCACTAGCGATCTGACATCCCTTTAGGCTTCTCTTCCAATGCCTGATCTAATTCAGCTTGAACCAGAAGATCTTCCACACGAACTTGCACATGAAAATATTTTCTTTCTCATCGAACTTCTCAAAATCAACCTTCACGTTGCTTCCCATGGCTGGATCCAAGCCAAAAAAAGGTGCAACATAAAACCAAGAAATTTGAGAAATATCTTGATAGGACCTTGCTAAATTCACAGTACTTGAAGATCTTCAACTTTCAGGCATCTTCTCCTCCTTCCACATAATCTGGCTTTGATACCATTTGTTATGAATTATTTTCAGACCTATGAAAATTCTTGTATTTTCTACCAACTCTGAGGAAGCAAGTTGAAAATGATAGTAAGAAAGATAAAGATCAAATGATAAGAAGATGAGACGGTGGTAGAGTAAGAAAGAGAGAAAGCTAGGATTTCATGGAGAAAAGGGATTCAATTCATTCTCTTATCCGTAATCTATATATACAAGTATATATATAGACACCCTAAGTCAACATGACTCAGTCCTAAAAAACTCTCCTCGACTAACCCATACATGAAAACACTCACCCAAGCCCATGTAAACTCATGTCTTGCATGCTCTCATCCTCTGGACTAAAGATCTAGCCCAATACATGAATTAGCCATCTTAAGACCTCTCATACCAGGCCTTAAGATCTATTGGATTAGACCCAATCTAAGATTAAATAGAAAATCTATCGAGATCTGTTCTCCACCATCGAGCTGGCTTAATCAAAAGTCGAGCTAGCTCGACTGCATCTCCTCGAACCATGTCTTCTATCTACCTGAGATAGCCGACTTGGATATGGACCAAGCCGACTCGACTGCATATCCGAGCCAGTCTGATTGTGTGTTAGCCTCTTTATCTTTGCTGATACATCTCCGAACAGGTCGAGGAAGAAGCAAGTAGTTGCTGAGCAAGATAATTATATGATAACACCTTGCAAATTCTCAATATGTGATACTATTGCCTAGGTATTAGATACTAGAAACCCATATTATATCTATAATTCGATGTAGGATTTGTAGGTTAGTAGGAGAATTGATGAAGGCGAGAGGTTCCTGAACGTTAAAGATGGAAGATAAATTTCAGTTCTAGCTTTAGAAATCATGAACCTTATAATCAATTCTTGTAATGTAATTCTCTATGAATGTCATTATTATCCAAGTTTATTGTTAAATATTATTTCTGTAGGCCTTTTGGCCAGATATAGTTATGAATTTTTAATAAAATAAAATGTTTGTAATATAATTTTGAATGGTGTTACAATATTTGTTAGGTAATTAAATAACAGAATTTACTTACTATCACAATCCATTAATGTGGTTCAGTCCTTTGATAAATATCATAGAATTAGTGATGTATCTGATGTCTACCTTTGGCACTGTAGGCTAGGTCATATCAATAAGAACAGAATAAATAGGTTGGCTCAAGAAGAAATTTTTGAAGTCGGTGATTGTGAATCACTTTTAACCTGTGAGTCCTGTCTTCTTAGTAAGATGACCAAGTCATCTTTTACTGAAAAAAATAAGCGAGGCAGTGAACTTCGAGTCTAGTACATTCTGATGTATGTGGACCCATGAGCTCAAGTGTTAGAGATGGATACTTCTACTTCATAACATTCATGGACGATCTATTGAGGTATATGTATGTCTATTTAATGAAGCATAAGTCGGAGTCGTTTGAAATATTCAAGCTATTCTATAATGAGGTAGAAAAGAAAAGCAAACTGAAAAGAGTATTAAAATTCTTTGGTCTGACCAAGGGGGTGAGTACCTTTCCAATGAGTTTCTGACATATCTTGGAGAGAATGAGATTCTCTCCCAGTGGACTCCTCTTAGAACACCACAGCATAATGGTATGTCTAAAAGGAGAAATCGGATCCTATTGAACATGGTTCGATCCATGATGGGATTTACCAGTCTGCTGATCTTCTTATGGGGATATGCGCTCAAGTCAACTTGTTACATTCTGAATAGAGTTTTGAGTAAGTCTATTTTCAAAACACCATTTAAGATATGGACATGGCATAAGCTATACTCTCGCACCTTAGAGTTTGGGGTGTCCGGCTTATGTCAAATGTTTAGTAATAGACAAGCTTGAACCTAGGTTTGACAAGTATAATTTTATAGGATATCCAAAAGAGACTAAAGGATATTACCACTACTTGGTTGATGAGCAAAAGATGTTTGTCAGTCTTAAGGCAATCTTTTTGGAAAAGAAATTCCTTGGTGAAGGGACTAATGCCTCTAAGATTAAACTTGAGAAAATTCGGTAGGTGGAAAAACTAATACATGTAGCTAAACTAGAATTGGATATGATTAGATTAGAATCGGAGCTCATTATACTTACACCCTGAAGGTAGTCTAGTAGAGTACCACATTAGTCGGATAGATACTATAGTTTCTTGGTCCAGGATGGTGATCCTATCAAACTCAATGAAAATGATAAGGATCTGATCACCTACATGGATGCAATACAGAGATCTGACTTTGAGAGATGGCTTGAGACCATGAAATCTAAATTAAAGTCCATGAAGATCAACAATATATGGACATTGGTCGATCCACCCCAAGGGATAAAATTCATAGGATGTAAGTGGGTCTTCAAAAGAAAAAGGAGTGCAGATGGGAAGGTGGAGACCTGTAAGGCTCGTCTGGTTACTAAGAAGTATCGTCAATATTATGGTATAGACTATGATGAGATATTTTCTCCTATGGCAATGCTCCAGTCTATTCAGATTATATTTGCAATAGTTGCTCATCTAAATTATGAAATCTAGTAGATGGATGTGAAGATAGCTTTTTTGAATTAAAGCTAGACGAAGAGGTGTATATGATACAACCTGATGTTGAAAAATGTATCCCAAAGTCAATCATCAGCCTATTGATGATTGAGCAATCTTGTAATTATAATTAATTTATTAATAAATAATAAATATTTTGATATCTTTTACATCACAAAGTCTATATCTTCTAATTAACTTCATTGTTGTGATGAAGTCCTTAGGACTATTTAATTTTAATAAAAAGAGAATTTATCAATTAGTTCTTAAACTATTCGTGATCAAATTATAGGTAGTTAATAAGGACGAAGCATCTATCAAGCATAGATTGCTGTATGCTATATAGATTGATTGTCATCTTAACCAAGGAGTATGGAGATACTGGTATGGCATATAGGTGAGATATAAGGGTACATCGTCACTGAACGTGACCTCAGTGGCTTGCGAGTAACTCACTGTGCTTTGATACCAAACTAACTGAATTTATAATTCAATAATGAAAGGCTTCTGGGCATAGTCAAGTACTTATAAAGTTGGTGTGTGATTAAGATGGGATTAACCACTCCAAGAGTTGGAGAAGAACGTATCACTATATTTCAATATAGCAAAATCCTGGCTATAATAATCCATTAGATAGATTTGGTATTTTAAAATATAATATGGATGACCTAATCAAGGTTCACAGTTAAACTCTGAGGTATCCTACGAGCATTTTTGTCAAGAAAATGAATTATATGAAAGCTATATCTATATGGGTTCTAAGGATGTTGTTCTATACATTTGACCTATTCGACCATCAGATACCATTACAGATGGTCACTTAAATTAGTATAAAAAAATATTTTTATACTACCGATTTAGGTTCGGACCTATGGAGTCACACACATAAGAGTTCATGATCTGATCGGATGGTTGATCAACAATTAAGAATCATTTTAGGATTAAACATTCAATATAATTGATGTTTAACCTAGTGCAAGTATTGTAGGAGGATCGATTAGCAATTGAATTGCTAATTGACTTAATTTGATTAAGCCAGTAGGTTGATATTAAGTTTAATTAAATATAATTTAATTAGATTTGGTTGGTATTGTCCAAGTATGGCTATCCAAGAGAGGGGGGTGAATTGGATATTTTAAATTTTAAGCTTATGATGTAAGTAGATTGATCTAATTAAATGCCAATAAATAAGCTATGTAATATGCAGTGAAGAAAATCAATAGAATAGTAATATGCAATCACAAATACAATGATTTTATAGTGGTTCGGTGCCAAACTTAGCACTTACATCCACTTCCTAAGTAAACCACTTAGAAATTCAACTATAATCACTAGGCTTGATTATAGTTTGATTATTTTACTTAGGCTCACAATCCAATCCAGTTGGTTTTGATCTTGGATCACCAACCACAACTATACAATAATTATTTTTTTGAGCTAATAATTAACCCCGATTGATTTTCACTTTAGCTCACTAATCACAACCATACACCGTCCAACTTTAGGCTTGGACTAACCCAAGTTTCTCACCCCAAGAAACTTGAAACAAATATGAAAAATATAATAAATAAAACAAAAACAAACTCTTTGAAGCTTAAGAGAAGAAAATCTAGGAGCTTGGCTTGTAGGTTTGATTTCTTCTTTTTGAGTGCTTGAAAGAAGTAGGAGTTGATCTTCAATGGTGTTGACCTGACTTCTCTCTGATTGAAAATGTTGGAAGGATAAGAAAAGCTCCAAGAAACACTCCTTCCTTTTTAATATTTAGCTTATATACTTGAAAAAATGAAAATTTGCTTGGAAGGTCTTTCTTTTTGGTTCAAAAGTTATTATTCTTGGCTCAAGTGTTTCCTTAAGTATCCCTTAGGTTTTGCATCATTACAAATCATCATCATAGGCTTCTGAAAGTAATCTAGCCATTGGAAGACCCAAAATCTGCTTAGAAGCTCTTTCTTTTTGGTTCAAAAGTTATTTTTCTTGGCTCAAGTATTTTCTTAAGTATCTTTTAGGTTTTCCACCATTACAAGTCATCATTATAGGCTTCTAGAAATGATCTAGCCATTGGAAGATCCAGAAAAGCGGTTGGAAGATGTGTGGAGTGAAAAAGTTGTAGAACTGAAAACTAGCCATTATAGACACTGGACTGGCTCAGTTTTTAATTGAGTCGGCTCAATCCAAACTAGATTGGCTCAGTTTTTAGTTGGGTCAGCTCAGTCTCAAAAATCCTGAAATACTATTTCTATCTTCTTCTATTGTTTGAGAATAGGATGTCTCACTTTCTAACTAGGTCGGCCTAGTCCCACTGGGTCGGCTCAATCCCTAGATCACAAAAATTCAGCTTTCTATCCTCTCTGTCTTCTACTTCCACTAAGACTAGGATGGCTCAGTCTCAGATTGGGTCGGCCCAATTTGCGTGCCAAGCATGTCGAAGACTGTTTCTGACCCTTTCTTCTCCAAATTACTTTGTAGGATAGACTTGTCATTTTGCCTTGATTTAACCTTCATTAAAATCTCTTGATAGATGTGTCCAATCTAAAATATCTTCTCTAGAATCTTGAATAATGAATCTTCATTTAGATGAATTGGAACACTTAGAGTTTGTGAGTTCTTGAAATTTACAACTACACATGCTCACAAATAATGTTAATAATTTAATAATCTATACTCAAATACTTTTGTTATATCAAAATCAATCTAGGATCAATAATCTCCCCCTTTTTGATGATCACAAAACCTTTTGAGTATAACCTTTCCTTCATATATCAAAATGATATTTTCATTCAATCTTATCAATTAACTCATGCATCATATTCATTTTATCAATTTACGTATGCTCCCCTTGAATATAATAGTCATGTTTGATCTAAATCAAATTTTGTGTTGCTCCCTTTACTATGTGCCGAAATTTCAATTTAGCAATTCGAGTTTTAATTTCTTCCATACTTATAGTTTTCAATTAAATTTTACTCACATTCTCTATTTAATTCTTGTTGAAGTAGTGCGCATTTAAGTAGTGTGCCATTCTTTTCATTTAATTATGTTTTCAATCCTCATTTTTCTCCCCCTTTTCATCATTATCAAAAAGCATACGGATAATGTAAAGAGAGATATGATCAATCATGAAAAAAGATAATTTCATTCATTCATATGAAAAATTTGATATAATGCAAGCCAAAAATTCAAACTTCATTCATTGATAGATACAAATAGTTTCAAGTGCACAAAATGCTGAAGTTTGAATATTACATATCATAGATACTTATCATGAACATTTACAATCAAAATGCTCTAAGTATAGCTAGATGGATCCTAAATGCATCCTAATCAACACTGGGCTCTGAAGGGTCAGATGCGGCCGGATCCATAGGTGCTGAAGTGCGCTGCTCAGTAAACACTTCTCTCATAGCATCTTTGATTAGCTGAGGAAGACCATCAGATATCCTATCATGCACGCGCTGTACTATGTTTTCAATCTGATCTATTAGATATATGTGCCCTAGAAGCCAGAATTGGCTGACACTTGTAATACACTTCTAGGGGCAAAATTATAATTTTGACTATAATCAATAAAATGGATTATTTTCTATCACATATGTGTATTTAGTGTCTGTGATACATCCTTTGAGTTAATGGTAATGATAATTCATATTTTCAAGAGTTGAAAATTTAAGACATAAATAATCATTATTAACTCATAAAATGCTCCCGATCATAGGATCATCATAAGGATGGTGATCATTATTAACTCATAAAATGCTCCCGATCATAGGATCATCATAAGGATGGTGATTGATCTAGAAGGTTGGTGTACAATCACTTTTCTTTAGTAGATGAGTCTTGAGTCTACGGTGTGGAGACACCGAAGCAAGAGTACAGATACTCGTTAGAGAACTTGGGCACTGAGTGTGACCACCTTGAGTAGTCATTAGGAAGTCCACCTTCTCGTCAATGACTGACTCGATGCTACAGTGGTGTGTCTGGTTCATTGACTTGAGGTGCATCGATAGTTTATCTTGAGGGTGTTATAGTTTGACTATACCATAACTCGATCTCTTAGCCATTCAGAACCTTGAGGTGTATGTTGGCTATAGCATGTTCACTGTAGAAACTGGATTGCATCAAGATGGAATCTATCTACCTCGGTGGTAGAGGAGCAGCTCTATGATGATCATGAGAATCAAGTCCAGAAGCCCATGGCCATGGTAGAGTGAAATAATGAAAGAGTTTCTATTTAGCTTTTCACATCGGACTTGAATCGAATGATTACATCATATGACAGAAACTAGGGTTTGACGAGTTCACCTTAACCCTAATCTGATCGGGGCTCAAAATAGAAGAACTTAATCACATAGGTAGCTGCACCAAGAGGTTCGCATTTAGCTCTGATGGGTTGCCACCATATACTGCTAGGTGTCACTGGTGGATTTTGGGAGCAATTAGAATGATTTAGATGATCGATCATTCTAGCTGTTCGAATCAGGATCCATTGAAAGAAGTTTCGATGATGTCGATGATAGAGATCATGACATATCTCATTACCATACAGAACTGAACCTAACTGGGTTACACAAACAAGGGTTAAAATCTGGTGATCATCAATTGAACTGATCCAGTTTAATTGATCTGAATGAGATTCAATTAGGTTCAAGAAAATCATGCTAGCACTCGATTGAACCTAACGTTCTTCTTTTACTATCATAAATAGTTATCCTGACTGAGCCAAAGGAGTTTGTACTTGATCATAGGCCTTCACTTGGTCTGACTGGAGCTTGTCCAGGTCAGAAAAAGGTTGTCTTATTTTGTAAGACAATACCTACCATTTTTGGTCACCTACCATTTCTCGTCCTTTGACTTTGGTCAAAAGTTGACCTTTGATTGGTCAAATGTTGACCATTGATATTTTGACTTCTGTCTACATGTCACACACCTATTGAAGAGCTGGTGGGGGCTTGTCCCCCTATTAGAACCTAGCAAGGAGGAGGGCGCACGCCACTATGCCAAGGGTGGTGTGCGCCCAAGCTGGAGGCGCCTAGGAGTCCCTATTGGACAGG
Organism: Cocos nucifera; assembly: GCA_006176705.1. NCBI lineage: Eukaryota > Viridiplantae > Streptophyta > Magnoliopsida > Arecales > Arecaceae > Cocos > Cocos nucifera. The sequence goes on along the minus strand of QRFJ01003717.1, from coordinate 173,531 downwards.
GACTCCATCTCCTTTTTGGATTCCAATTAGACTCCTCCTAAGAACAAACTTTGATTGGTCTTAGGTGCCATCTAAGGAGGAATCCAAGGGACTCTATTCCCACCAATCAGATTTAGATCTGATTTCACAAAGGGTTGTGATTGGTTGGGAAGAAGAGGAGTTGGATTACGCATAGTCTGTAAATAAGACCCTACGTCCAACTCAAAGAGAGTATGAATTCCCCATGCCCCAAGGCTGCCTCTCTCTTCCTCCTCCATGCCGAGCCCATCTTCTCCCTCTCCTCTCCATGTCTAAAGTAGTTTGGGATCTTAGTTGGTGCAATCCAGACGAGAGAAAGGCGATAGAAAGCTAGAAGGCTATGCTGTTGCAAAAGACAACTGCTGATCTTCGAAAGTTGTTTTGAAGATCCTCCAAATTAGATTCAAATCTAATTTTTGGAGATGTGATAGAGAAGAAAAGGATCTCTAGATCTAGCTCGAGTGGATCCCGGTAGAGGCCAGGCACTTGCATAACTAGATCCAAAATCTTTCGCTGCTTACAAGATCATCAACAGGTAATAGGACACCCTACATCAAGGTAAGTTAAATTTGATTTAATTTATCTAGATTTTATTTTTATTATTAGAATAATAAGAATCAGATCTAAAATATCTCAAATTTGATTTAGATCAAATAATTTTTTTTTTGAAATATATCTCTTGATCCGATCAGATCTAAACAAACCTGGTCCGAAAAATCAGGATTTCCCTTCAACTGGTATCAGAGCCAAAGTTCTAAAGTATTTAGATCTAATTTTAAATTATTTTAATTAAAAAATAAGTGGTTTCAAATGTCACATGAGATGTGATTAGATCTGAAATTAGAAAAATTAAAATTAAATGATTTGAATCTAAGATTAGAAAATATGAATGACTAGTTCTAAAATAAAATAGTTCTATAGAATAGTCTTGCATGTTTATAATTTAATTTGATTAAATTATATTTTAGATCTATTTATTTATTATTTTTTGATATTATAGTTGTTATAATAATATCTAAAAAATAGTAAATAAAAATTATTTAATTTTAACATCATATGAGATATGATTGATGCATGTCTAGACTAGTTGTAGAATAGTTCTACATAGTTATCTAGATTAAAATTTATTTTGATAAGATTAATTTAAATCTAATTTTTTAGATTATTATGAGATAATTTAGATCTAAAAATATGCATGATTCAATACATGAGATGTATGCAAAATATGCCATGATTAGATCTAATTTGTATATGAGATATATGATATAGATCTAAAACTATTTTGTAGTATTACATGTTCCTGATTAAGGCATTCCTCTTGGCCATCTGATCATAAGAACGAAGAAGGATTTAAAGGCCCTCTCCTTCCATCCGATGGGATGTTCTTATGACGTATAAGGGTACTGTGCTTCGTTCTGAATCAGAAATCCAAAACTTACTTTCTGCAAAATCCTAGATCCTGAAACCTTAAGATTTATTGTGCATATTTTATTTATAAACCCTGCTTAATTAAGAATTAAGATTATGGAATATTAATTAGGTCTAAAATTGAGAATTTTAGATCTAAGACATATTCATAATACTGGGTTTGGGCTTGGGTAGCTCAATTAGGTCTAAGCGGTTGATCAAACCAAATCAAGAGTTGGTTAGATGGGATCAACAATGCTTAAATTGACCAACCTAATAGGATTAAGTATAGGTCAAGATTGAGTCACGATCAAGCAAGACCTAATTAGGCTCAGAGGTTAGAGTTTAGATTGTAGGCTAATCTAATTGGTTCTGACTCAATAATTTGGTGTCTAAGGTAAGTTTTGGCACATACGATCGACTAATTTTTAATTGGGAGCTACTCGATCTGAATGCATTCTTGTACGAGTTAATGGCATATCCCTTCCACCGATCTCACTTATCTAGCCATATCTGTTGACTCAGTTTTGATTTGAGGTGGACAATAATTCGAGCTAACCCATGCCACTAGGTTGGTCATAATTATTATGACTATAAAAAGTCTAGTTTAATGAGAATCGAATCAATTCTCCCTAAGAAAAGATTAAGTCTGAGGTCTTCCATCATTGTAGATGTGCGGGCCCTTCCTGGGATTGATTGTTCTCGGCTGGATATAGTGGCTCAATTGCATCGAGAAGATGCAACCATATCTATTAGGCATTGGATGCTATGGGCTGGAGGATGAGTTGGGCTCAATATTTTGGATACGGTGAGAGACTCAATTAGGAATCCAATTTGTGCAAATGGTGGGTCTGACTTAACTAAGGAGTGGATCAATATTTCAGATATGGTGAGATTCATGAATTAGAGACCAAGTTTGGGTGCACTATGATTAGAGAATCATTGAACAAGAGTTGTTCACTCATTGGCTAACCCATCACCAATAACTGTTAGGTGAGGTGATGAGTCAGTTGGTGAGACCGCACCACCCACTAGAAATCATTAATCATGAAGATTTTTGCATCTCTACAGAGGGAGTGTAGGGATTCCGAAAAAAATAGTGGGAGCTAATTTATTTAAAAATAAAATTTCTAAATAAATTGGTCAAGTCATAATTACAGTATCTAACTAGAATCTTTGACTCTCTATAGAAAAATGTCTGCATCCAACCCATTAGCACGTATCCTGGACACACATAGACTGACCGGATCCAATTATAAAGATTGGCTCAGAAACTACAAAATTATTTTGGGTTTCGAGAAGTTAATCCATGTATTGGACCAGGACCCTCCCACCTTACCAGCCCGTCCATCCACTGAATAGAGAGCGTCTCTGGAAAAATGGATAGACGAAGATAATAAGGCCAGATATTACATGTTGGGCTCGATGTCTGATGAGCTTCTAGTGCCAACATGAAGATATCGGGACTGCTCGCCAAATGTTGGCTCACCTGGTAGGAGATGTTTTGTGAATAGAGTCGCGCAGCCAAATATCAAGTCACGAAACGACTTTTTAAGGCTAAGATGCATGATGAGCAGTCGGTCTAAGATCACTGTCTAATAATGATCAAGGACTTGGAAGAGCTTGAGAAGCTCGGTGTGAAGTTAGACTTGGATCTACAGAACGATGTTATTCTGCAATCCTTGACTAATGCATATGGGCAATTCATCATGAATTACCACATGCATAAACTTTAAAATTTCTTGGCCGAATTAATGAACATGCTGATCACCACTGAGCTTTCTATGAAAGGTTCTAAAGGCTCAGTTCTTGCTATGGAATGGACTTCTTCTAAAAAAAGTCTTCTGAAAAGAAAAAGAAGTATGTGAAAAAGCAAAAGATGGAAGGAGAAAAGAAGGAGGCAGAGTCGAAGATGAAAGCCGCTGCCAAAGGATAGTGTTTTCATTGCAACAGCGACGGCCACTGGAAGCGAAACTGCCCTACTTACCTGGCCACCTTGAAGAATAAGAAGGAAGGTCCTTCCGGAGGTATGCTCGTTATTGAGTCTAACCTTACGATTTCTTCTGCATCCAGTTGGGTGCTTGACTCTAGTTCTAGTGCTCATCTATGCACTTCCATGAAGGATCTTGAGGATAGCAGGAGGCTGAGGGATGGAGACATGATCCTACGCATCGAAAATGGAGCAAGAGTTGCTGCAGTGGCTGTGGGAACATACCTTCTTTGATTACCATCTGGTTTAGACTTAGTTTTGAAGACTGTTATTATGTGCCTACAGCTAGCAGAAATTTGATTTCTGTTTCATGCTTAGCACTAGAAGGCTATGTGATTACCTTCTTTAAGGACCATTGTAACATTCTTTATGAAAGAAATAAAATTGCAAATGATTTCCTTATTAATGGTCTTTATCAGCTACATATTGATGTATCTTTTCTAACTATCGAGCAAAATGTGAATGCCAAATGACCTAGGGATAGTCCAAACGATAGCTATCTATGGCACCTGAGATTAGGTCATATAGCAGAAGATAGGATCAACAAATTGGAGAAAAATGGGCTATTGAGTCAGTTGACTTTCGAGTCATATCCAACTTGTGAATCTTGTCTTCAAGGCAAAATGACTAAACTCCCTTTTGTAGGACATGGGGAAAGGGCCACAGATCTCCTTGCCCTAGTACATACTGCTGTGTACAGCCCATTTGATGTGCTGGCTAAAGGCAATTTTATCTACTTCATTATCTTTACCGATGATCTATCTAGGTATGGGTATGTGTATCTTATGAGACACAAGTCTGAAGCTTTTGAAAAGTTCAAAGAATTCAGACATGAAGTAGAAAAACAAACTAGAAAAGCCATTAAAGTTCTTCGATTAGATCAAGGAGGTGAATACCTTAGCCGAGAATTCCTAGACTATCTCAAGAAAAATGGATAGTCTCTCAACGGACTCCACCAGGAACACCTCAACTCAACGGGGTTTCAGAATGGAGAAATCGGACTCTATTGGATATGGTCCGATCCATGATGAGCTTCACAGACCTCCCTGATTTTCTTTGGGGATACTCATTGTTAATTTCAATTTATCTACTGAATAGGATTTCCTTTAAAACCGTTCCTACCATACCGTATGTGATATGGCATGGTAAGAAATCAAGTCCGAGTCATCTCAAAATTTGGGGTTATCCAGCTCATGTCAAAAGACAACAAGCGGATAGGTTAGAGTTTAGGTCCTTTAGAGCTCGATTCATAGGATATCCTAAAGAGTCATTAGGATACTATTTCTATATTCCAGAAGACCACAATGTGATTGTGAGTCGACATGCCATCTTTCTTGAAAAATAGTTTATTCAAGATAGTGGCATTGGAAAGCAGATTAAGCTTGATGAGAAAGTCTCACAAGTACAACGAGCTAAGGACCAATTGGAACCAAATTAGGTTGAGCCAATAAGAATACTACCTCCTCCACCTCATAGATCGGAAAGAGTTTTCCATCCCTTTGAAAGATACTTATATATTATTTCAGAGGAAGTAGAGAAAATGTTCCTCATAGGTAATGGTGCTCATGGTGATGATCCCAAAACCTACAATGAGGTGATATCAGATATCGACTCCGAGAAATGGCTAGAGGCAATGCAGTCAGAAATTGACTCGATGTACTCAAACCAAGTCTGGACCTTGATAGATCTACCAGAAGGTATAGTACCTATTGGGTGTAAATGGATCTTCAAGAGAAAGATTGGTGCAGATGAAAATATGGAGACATTCAAGGCTAGACTAGTGGCAAAAGGTTATAGTCAACGTGAAGGCATTGATTATCAGGATACCTTTTCTCCAGTGGCTATACTAAAATCCATCTGCATAATGCTTGCCATTGTAGCCTATTTCGACTATTAAATATGGCAAATGGACGTGAAAATAGTGTTCTTAAATGGATACCTTGAGGAAGATATCTATATGGAATAGCCGCTAGGTTTCACATCTAGTGATACTGATCACAAGGTTTGCAAGCTACAAAGGTCCATATATGGACTTAAGCAAGCATCTCAGAGATGGAACACTCATTTCAATGATGTGATCAAAAAGTTTGGTTTCATTAAAAGCGAAGAGGATCCATGTGTCTTCAAAAAGGTCAGTGGGAGCACTATTATCTTCCTCGTATTATACGTAGATGACATCCTCTTTATTGGGAATGATATTCCCATGTTGATGACAGTCAAAATATGGTTGTCCAAGGAATTCTCTGTGAAAGACCTAGGTATAGCATCCTTTATTCTAGGAATTAAGGTCTATAGGGATAGACCGAATAGGATGCTATAACTTTCACAGAAGATGTACATAGAGAAAGTACTAAAGAGGTTTAGTATAGAAAACTCTAAGAGGGGATTAATACCCTTGAGACATGGTATTCATCTTTCCAAGAAGATGTGCCCTAGCACACCTGAGGAAATAGAATGCATGAGCAAGATCCCTTATGCTTCTGCAATAGGGAGCCTTATGTATGCCATGCTATGTACACGACCTGATATAGCCCATGCTGTGAGTGTCATAAGCAGATATCAATCAAATCCAGATGAAGAACACTAGACTTCTATGAAATGTATCCTTAAGTACTTAAGAAGAAATAAGGATATGATGTTGGTCTTTGGTAACGGAGAACTTTGGTAACGGAGAACTCCAAGTCCAAGGATACACAGACTCGGATTTCATGTTCGATATAGATGATCGAAAGTCGACATCTAGGAGTCTGTTTGTGTGCAATGGTGGTGCTATCAGCTGGAAGAGTTCCAAGCAAACCATGATTACAGATTCCACGATGGAAGCAGAATATATCGCTGCATCAGAGGCTACGAAGGAAGCATTCTGGTATAAGAAGTTTGCTGTAGAAATCAGAGTAATGCCATCAGATGCCATTCCCCTTTACTGCAATAATAATGGCACCATAGCCCTTGTTAAGGAGCCAAGGTCTTACCAGAAATTCAAGCATATTGAGCGGCGATACCACCTCATCCATAATTACCTCGAGAAAGGTTACGTCGAGATCAAGAGAGTCGACTCCACAGACAATGTGACAGACCCACTTATAAAGCCATTGGGCCAGCAGAAGATTGAAGCCCACCTTGAGAAGATGCGACTTAGATTTGTAGCCAATTGACTTTAGGATAAGTGGGAGATTGTTAGATATATGTGCCCTAGAAGCCAGAATTGGCTGACACTTGTAATACACTTCTAGGGGCAAAATTATAATTTTGACTATAATCAATAAAATGGATTATTTTCTATCATATATGTGTATTTAGTGTCTGTGATACATCCTTTGAGTTAATGGTAATGATAATTCATATTTTCAAGAGTTGAAAATTTAAGACATGAATAATCATTATTAACTCATAAAATGCTCCCGACCATAGGATCATCATGAGGATGGTGATTGATCCAGAAGGTTGGTATACAATCACTTCTCTTTAGTAGATGAGTCTTGAGTCTACGGTATGGAGACACCGGAGCGAGAGTACAGGTACTCATTAGAGAACGAGGGCACTGAGCATGACCATCTCGAGTAGTCATTAGGAAGTCTACCTTCTCGTCAATGACTAACTCGATGCTGCAGTGGTGTGTCTGGTTCTTTGATCTGAGGTGCATTGGTAGTTCACCTTGAGGGTGTTATAGTTTGACTACACCATAACTCGGTCTTCCTAGCCATTTAGAATCCTGAGGTGTATGTTGGCTATAGCATGTTCATTGTAGGAACTGGATTGCATCAAGATGGAATCTATCTACCTCGGTGGTAGAGGAGCAGCCCTATGATGATCATGAGAATCAAGTCCAGAAGCCCATGGCCATGGTAGAGTGAAATAATAGAAAGAGTTTCTATTTAGGTTTACACATCGGACTTGAATCGAATGATTACATCATATGACAGAAACTAGGGTTTGACGAGTTCACCTTAACCCTAATTTGATCGGGGCTCAAGATAGAAGAACTTAATCACATAGGTAGCTGCACCAAGAGGTTTGTATTCAGCTCTGATGGATTGCCACCATATACTGCTAGGTGTCACTGATGGATTTTGGGAGCAATTAGAATGATTTAGATGATCGATCATTCTAGTTGTTCGAATTAGAAGAGTTTTGATCCATCGAAAGGAGTTTCGATGATGTCGATGATAGAGATCATGACATATCTCATTACCATATAGAACTGAACCTAACTGGGTCACACAAACAAGAATTTGAATCTGATGATCATCAATTGAACTGATCCAGTTTAATTGATCTGAATGAGATTCAATTAGGTTCAAGAAAATCTTGCTAGCACTCGATTGAACCTAACGTTCTTTTTTTACTATCATAAATAGTTGTTCTGACTGAGCCAAAGGAGTTTGTGCTTGATCATAGGCCTTCACTTGGTCTGACTAGAGCCTGTACAAGTCAGAAAAGGGTTGTCTTATTTTGTAAGACAATATCTGCCATTTTTGGTCACCTACCATTTTTCGTCCTTTGACTTTGGTCAAAAGTTGACTTTTGATTGGTCAAATGTTGACCATTGACACTTTGACTTCTATCCACATGTCACGCACCTATTGAAGAGCTGGTGGGGGCTTGTCCCCCTACTAGAACTTGGCAAGGAGGAGGGCGTATGCCGCACGCCAAGGGTGGCGTGCGCCCAAGCTGGAGGCACCCAGGAGTCCCTATTGGACAGGGACTCCATCTCCTTTTTGGATTCCAATTAGACTCCTCCTAAGAACCAACTTTGACTAGTCTTAGGCGCCATCTAAGAAGGAATCTGAGGGACTCTATTCCCACCAATCAGATTTAGATCTGATTTCATAAAGGGTTGTGATTGGTTGGGAAGAAGAGGAGTTGGATCATGCATAGTCTATAAATAAGACCCAGCGCCCAACTCAAAGAGAGTATGAATTCCCCATGCCCCAAGGCTGCCTCTCTCTTCCTCCTACATGCTAAGCCCATCTTCTCCCTCTCCTCTCCATGCCCAAAGTAGTTTGGGATCTTAGTTGGTGCAATATAGATAAGAGAAAGGCGATAGAAAGCTAGAAGGCTGCGCTGCTGCAAAGGACAACTGTTGATCTTCCAAAGTTGTTTTGAAGATTCTCCAAATTAGATTCAAATCTGATTTTTGGAGATGTGATAGAGAAAAAAATGATCTCTAGATCCAGCCCGAGTGGATACCGGTAGAGGCCAGGCACTTGCATGGCTTGATCTAGAACCTTCCGCTACTTACAGGATCATCAACAGGTAATAGGATTACCCTCCATCAAGGTAAATTAAATTTGATTTAATTTATCTAGATTTTAGTTTTATTATTAGAATAATAAGAATCAGATTTGAAACATCTCAGATCTGATTTGGATACATTTTTTTTTTTGAAATATATCTCTTGATCCGATCAGATATGAACGAACCTAGTCCGAAAAATCAGGAGTTCCCTTCATGATCTTCATCTAGTCTAACAGTGGATGAAAATGGAGCAGGCACTGGATGCTGTGGCATGGGCTCTAGCTCATGTCTCTCTTCCCCTTCTTCATCAAGTTTCATCCAAATGCCATTGACCTTTTTAAACTTCATCCTATGCATTGATTTCAAATTGTATGTATCATAGTGCTGAAGCTTCTTACTGGGTTCACCTTCCAGGCTAACTCCAAAATCTTGGAAAACTAATGTTAGAAACATCCCATATGATAGTGCTGGTTTTCCTCTTTGGGATGCTCCTTGCATCACCCTCAAAATTAAGGCTGGAAGGTTAAACTTTTTTCTCATGAGAATGTGGTACATCATAGCTATGTCATTTTTATTAAGGAAATCAAACTTTCCTACTCTGGGTACTAGAATCCTGGCTGAAATATGATGAAGCAGTCTATTTTTCATGGATAGGTCTCTAGCATGGATTTCCTTAAAATGCATGGCATCATCTCTACCAAATAACAGTCGTAACCCACTCCCTCCATCATCTAGTCTCTCGGCTCCTTCAGTGGGTGCCCTAAATAAGCTTCCTAATTTCTCCACAGCCAAATTAATCTTAACTTTCTTGACTTCTGATTCAAATAATATTGGGCTAACCCTAGCATTGCCATAAAACTCCCATACTAGATTTGGATAGGTTGGAAGATTAATCCTAGAGCATAGGTATTCCCATCCTTGATATTTCAATTCTTCTCCAAACTCAAAACCCTCACTTGCTAGAAAATCAAAATCCATCCTTCTACCAGTTGTGACAGCCCTAGAGGAGAGTGGAATGGGTGTGGAAGAAGGAGATGGAGGGAAAAATGGGGTACGAGGTTGAGGAGGTTGAGTGGATGGTCCCAGAGGAGGTGAGGATGACTAAGACAACCTAGATGGTGAAGGATGATCTTCTTGAAACTTTGATCGCTGTTCTCCTCCACGAATCCCTCCCTTAGATGGCTAACCAAAAGATGCATGGTTGATCTTAGGGGTTACGGTTTGTTTCCTACATGGCATAATTCTAAAATCCCTCCTAAGAGCAGTGGAAATGGGTTTCTAGGGAATGACTTGAGGGTTTCTAGGATTTTTCTCTAGATGGCTAAGAAATGAAAGATGAAAAAGCTGTCGGTCTGTTCATTTTAAAAATAGAATGCATGACAACTTAGCCAGCTCAGTTTTTCTATGAAGAAAAACTGGGTTGGCCCACTACTAGGACGACCTAGTTTTTATAGAAGAAAAAACTGAGTCGACATAGTTTGGCACAGACTTTGATATTTGTGTTTCATTTCCAAAAATTTTTTCATTTAATTTTCACTTCTAAATGAGTAAAAATGAGCAATACCAGATGATTCATCACATAAAAACTAATCATCTCATCATTTTAAAATCAATTATTACAATATATTTATTTAACAAATTGGATCAAATAAACCTAATTGCTTTCTAATTGAGCAAAATCTTTTCTCATTCAAGAGTTTTGTAAAGATATCAGCAACTTGATTTTCAATAGGCATATATTCAAGAAGTATATCGTTATTTTGAACATGCTCTATAATAAAGTGATGTCTTACTTCTATATGTTTTGTTCTTGAATGCAATATGGGATTTTTAGTTAAATTTATGGCACTTGTGTTGTCACATCAAATAGGAATGTTATTACAAGTAATACTATAATCTTCTAGTTGTTGTTTGATCCATAATAGTTGAGCACAACAACTTCCAGTAGCAATGTATTCGGCTTCCACCATAGATAAGGCTATCGAGTTTTATTTCTTGCTAAACCATGAGATTAAATTCACTCCTAAAAATTGACATGTACCACTTATACTCTTCCTATCTAAGCAACAACCAGCAAAATCTAAATCACTATAACCAATTATGTCTAATGAAGATTATTTAGAATACTATAAACCAATATCTTGAGTATTTATTAAATACTTAAAGATTCTTTTAACTACTAATACATGTGATTCCTTAGGATTTGATTGATAACGTGCACATATGTATATACTAAATATTATGTCCAGCCTACTTGCAGTTAAATATAGTAAAGATCCAATCATACATCAATATAGCTTAGGATCTACTACTTTTTCTTTTGGATCTTGATCAAGCTTGTAACTTATGCTCATGGGGGTGCCACTTTCTTTGACATTCTCCATTCCAAATTTTTTTAATATTTTCTTAATGTATTTACTTTAGTTAATGAAGATTTCCTCATTTGATTGCTTGATTTGGAGTTCGAGAAAAAAGTTGAGCTCTTCTATCATGCTCATCTCGAACTCGCCCCGCATGAAACTAGCAAATTTTATACATAAAACTTCATTAGTAGCATCGAATACTATATCATCAACATATAATTGGACAATCAATAGATCACTTGATTTTCTTTTAACAAATAATGTTTTATCAATGTTACCTCTTTTAAAATCATTGTTTAATAAGAACTTAATCTATCATACCAAGCCCTAGATACTTGTTTTAATCCAATAGTGCTTTCTTAAGTCTATATACATGATTAGGTAATTCTTGACTTTCAAAGCTTGGAGATTGTTCTACGTAAACTTCTTCTTCAATTAAACCATTTAAGAATGCACTCTTTATGTCTATTTGAAAAAGTTTAAAGTTCATGAAACATGCAAATGCTAAGATCAATCTAATAGCTTCAAGTCTAGCTACGGGTGCAAAAGATTCATCAAAATCAATACCTCTTCTTGATTGTACCCTTATGTAATCAATCTAGCCTTGTTTCTAATTATATTGCCCTTCTCATCTAGTTTATTTCTAAAGACCCATTTTGTACCAATTATAAGAAAATTTTTAGGTCTTTCAACTAATTTTCAACTTTTATTTCTTTCAAATTGGTTTAACTCTTCTTGCATTTACTAATATCCAATTTGGATCTTTGTCAGCTTTAATTACATTTTTAGGTTCTAAATGGGATACAAATGCAATATGACTCAAAGCTTCTCTAAAGAATGATCTAGTTTTAACTCCTTGAGATGGATCACCTATTATTAATTTCTTAGGATGATTAGGATCATACCTCCATTTCTTTGGTAAGTTGGATGTACCTTGATCATCTTGGAAATGCGGCATTATTTCTTCAATCTCTTGCTCTTTATCTTCTTTTTCTTGAGAGGGAATATCTTCAAGTGATATATTTTTTATTTTATTTTCTAAAATTTCTGCGTTCATATCAAGCTCTTTTTCTCTAATTCTAAGAGAGTTAGTTTCATCAAAAATTATATATATGGATTCTTCCACAATCAATGTTCTTTTATTAAATACTCTATATGCTCTACTATGTGATGGATATCCTAAGAAAATCTCTTCATCTGCATCAAACTTTTCAAGCTTATCTTTACCATTTATAAGAATAAAACATCTACATCCAAAGATTTTAAAATAAGAAATATTTGATTTCTTTTCTTTATAGAGTTCATATGGAGTTTTCTTTAAGATTGGTCTAATTAGAGCTTTATTTAGCACATAGCATGTGATGTTAATAGCTTCCATCCAAAAATATTTTGGAAGGTTGCTTTCACAAAGCATGATTTATGCCATTTCAATCAATGTTCTATTTTTTCTTCCTACTACTCCATTTTGTTGAGGTATCCTAGGTGCTCAAAAGTTATGATTGATTTCATTTTTAGAATAAAAATTTTGAAATTTTTTATTTTCAAATTTCATGCCATGATCACTTCTTATATATAAAATATTGCATTCTTTTTCTTTTGTTATTTTATTAAATAGATCAACAAACATATCAAAAGCATCATCTTTATGTGATAAAAATAAAATCTATGTATATCTTGAAAAATCATCTATTACTACAAAGCCATATCTTTTTATATCTTTATATTTATCAAATAAAATATATAAAAAATTAAAAATTTTATATTTTTTTAATTATTCAGAAGCTACGGTAGTGATTTTACAACCGTTGTCGTAGATGTGCCAACCACTGTCGTTGTAAAATTGCTGTCGTAGACGTGCCAACCACTGCCGTAGGGAATGTATCAATCACTGTATTAGACCTACGGTAGCAGTTACATAACTACTTTCATAGACAAGGCTATGGCAGTAGTTCTATAATCGGTGCCATAGACTATCTATAATAGCGGTTTTATAACTGCTGCCATAGATAAGCCTATGGCAGCAATTTAAAAACTGCTTCAATAGGGACTATATAGCAGCGGTTTCAATATCTACTATAACAACCACTGCCATAGACCTACGGAGATAGCTGTAGTGGCAGCGATTAGCTAACCCCACTACCATAGCCTATAGCAGTAACTTTTTAAGCTACGACAGTGGTTATAAATCACTATCGTAGCCCAGTTCTGTAGTAGTATCATCTTAAGGGTGTTATAGTTTGACTACACCATAACTCGATCTCCTATCTATTGGTAGCAAATCCACACTTGCTGATGTTCAGCCAAATATCTTATTGCTGAATGATCCTATTTGGTAGCGACGATCAAAATTGACCCTTGATCGAATTCACAAGCTCCCTCCAGACTTTGCCTGGATGAGTTCGAATGGCTGAGGTGGTCGAGCTTCTCCACCCCAGACGGTCAGACTCCTTTTGGACTTCTCTATTAGCCAAACTTCTTTCAGACTTCTCCACTAGTCAAACTCTTTTCGAACTTCTCCACCAGTCGAACTTCTTTCAAACTTCTCCTTCGATTGGACTTCTCCACCTATTGAACTCTTCCTGGATCGCTCCTTTTGTCGAACTCCTTCTAAACTACTTTCACTTGCCCAGAAGGATCTGAGCACTGACTCTCAATATGGTGAATGACGACCCACGCATGGTTGATCATGAGAACCTCCGAGATCCTCTGGAACAACATTAGTGAGGGACGCTCCATCTTATACAATGTTCGATCTAAACTCCAGCTGGTGCATCACGATAATAGACACTATCCTCTATAACAAATCCTACGTGGCTTGAACGGCCCACTACTTAGTAGTTGCGGTTGTCACCATCAGTTTGTTACAGGCTCCATCTATAAAAAAGACCCTCTAGATACATTTTCTCTAGGCTTTCTCCTCCATCCCAAAACTCTGCTACTTTCTCTATTGAGCATTCCATTTTTGTTGATCAGAAGAGCTGACATGACTATCAGAGGGTCCTGTCGGAGCCACCCCTCCCTCAGTTTGGACTTCTTTTATAGGTCTCGACGGCAACCTCAGCTTCTCTAGCTCCAACTAGTTCTGACATCAACTAGATTTCATACTAACAGGATTGGCATTGGAGGAAGGATCCTCTTTCTCTTGAGATTTTCTTATTCTTAAAGGAGCACTCGGTAGCAATCTCTCTTCTTCTCCCTTGGAGTTCTTCTTCCCCAGTCGATCTTACGAGGATGCCTCCTTGAAAGGCCTCGACTCGATGGTCAACCACCTCCATGGCTAGATCTCACCTAGATCTACTCGTTCCTATCTCATTCCCAGCATCTCAGGTTCCATCAACAGTAATGGTGGATACAGAATAGTTCAATCCACTGGTCCAGTAGGTTCACAGTCTCACTAAAGTAGTGCAGGCCATGCAGCAGTAGCAGCCGCCGGCACCAATTCAATCGGAGCAGGCTTCTTTAGAACCCCAAGACCTAGTCTGAGGGTGAGCGACTTGGGCGAGTCGATCGATAACTTCTAGAAAAGAGAAGCAGAGGGTAGAGAGCCCCTGCACCGATCATGATTCAACCTATGGGGGGACCTTGCCCCTATTCAGCTAGAAGACTTTGGAGATCCAAGATCATAAGGATCTCCTAGATCGAAAACTATAAAAAATAAATCGATGGATCGAGGAACTTTGCCATGCTCCTTCCTTTTATGGTAATGATATCGGCACTAACCCTTCCTTTTCCAAGAAAATTATGCAAAAATCTATCCTATCGAACTTCAAGCTTCTTCAGTTCGAGAGCTACGATGGGACTATAGATTCAGTCAATCATCTGAAGGCCTTTCGGATAATGATGCTGCTCCATGGCATGCCCAACGCCATCCTATGCTGAGCTTTCTCCTCCATCCTAAAGGAAGCAGTCAGGAACTGGTACTCAACCCTTAAGTTGGGTACTATCTTTTTCTTTGATCAAATAAGCCATCAGTTTGTAGCTTATTTTGTTAGCAGTCGACATTCTCAACGAGGCTCGGACTCCCTCATCAATATTAAGCAGAAGGAGGGGGAATCCATATGGATTTATATCATCTATTTCAATGCTGCTGCACTAGAGGTCCGAAACTTGGACCAATCTATCGCAATGGTCACACTAAAGGGCGTTCTTCAGAAGAATGATCTACTATTCTCCCTTGAGAAGAAGTACCCCAAGGATTTTACTGATATGCTGGCTCGGGCTGAAGGTTATGCCCGAGCAAAAGAGGCCTTCAAGGCCAAGGATAGTGAAGCCATTGAAGAGCAGTGAGTAGATGAATCAAGTATGCTCGCTACTGGTGAAAAGCTGAGTGAAGCTTGACCACGCTCCCGAATTCCTCTTGAGTGTAAGCGAGCCTAAACTCCTCGAACTCAAAGGCAAAGAAGCCTAGATAGAAGGGCATGACGAGGCTCCCCCCTCAGAAGGTTCCACAACTATGCTCCTGTTAATGCTCCGAAAATTCAAGTGCTGATGGAAATCAAGAAGCAGTTGCCGAGGCCGAAGAGGATGCGCATACATCTTGGCAAGTGCAATCCCAACAAATACAACCTTTACCATCATGACCACGGTCACGATACTAAGGAGTGCATTCAGCTCCAAGATGAGATCGAGAAACTCATCAGCCCGAGCAGGCTTGGTCGGTTCCTGCGACATCGATCTGAAGGATGGAAAGATCGGCCAAGGGTGCTACCACAACTAGAGCCACCGAGGAGGGAGGAGTAACAAGGAGATCAGCCTCCACTTGGCATTATCAACACTATCTCTGAAAGACTTCGATAGGAGGAGGTCGGTGGATTTGGCGACTGACAAAGAGATGGAGAACTGAGGAGCTCCTAACTTTCACTGAAGCTGATGCACAGGAAGTTTAGTTTCTACATAACGATGTAATTGTAATTGCTTTAAATATTGTAGAATATGATGTATGCCACATCCTTATTGATAATGAAAGTTCTATCGATATTTTATTTTATGATGCTTTCTCCAAAATGTCTATACCTAATAGCTAGCTTGGACCAATGAACTCCTCATTGGTAGGCTTCACTGGTAATGCAGTACCAGTTGAAGGCGTAAGGCACAGGTGGACTTTCTAGTAGTAAAAGCTTTATCGATTTACAACGCAATTCTTGACCGACCTGATCTAAACACGCTTCGAGTAGTGGTGTCGACCTACTATTTGAAAATGAAGTTTCCAACAAGCTATGGGATTGGAGAAGTTAGAGGAGATCAAGCTCTGGCAAAATATTGCTATTTAATCATCTTGTAGAGGGGTGAGTAGTTAGATCCTTGTCCGATTGATGGGTTGGATGTCCACGATGATCTAACTGAAGAGCGGGGTGAGTCCATGGAAGATCTTATTTTCATCCCACTGAATGATAGGAATGCGGAGCATGCGGTACAGATTGGCTCCAACTTGGCAAAAGAGATATGAGAGCAGCTTGTCGAATTTCTATGGAGGAATGTAGATGTTTTTGCTTGGGTCCCTGATGACATGTCCAGAATAGATGTTGAAGTCATGGAACATCGTCTGATTGTTGATCCTAAACATCGATCGGTGAAGAAGAAGATGTGCAGCCATGCCCCAGAGAGATAGAAAGTAATTGTAGAGGAAGTTGATAAGCTCCTCAATGTTGGATTCATCTAAGAAGTCAACTATCCAAACTGGGTCTCCAACATCGTGCTCGTCAAGAAGGCGAATGGCTGGTGGAGAATGTGCATAAACTTCAAAAAGCTGAACAAAGCTTGCTTGAAAGATAGCTACCCCTACTCAGGATTAATCAACTGGTAGACGTGACCTCGGGCCACGAGCTCCTCACTTTCATAGATGCCTTTTTCGACTATAACCAAATTCGGATGGCACTAGAAGATAAGGAGAAAACTGCTTTTATTACTGACCGTGGTCTTTACTGTTATAGGGTTATGCCTTTTGGACTCAAAAATGTAGGAGCAACATACCAGTACCTGGTCAACAAAATTTTCGAGGAGCAGATCGACCGCAACATGGAGGTATATGTAGATGACATGCTTGTCAAGAGTCGAGCTTCAATAAATCACATTACCAACCTTAAAGAGACCTTCAGCATCCTTAGGAGGTACAAGATGAAGCTAAATTCAACCAAGTGTACCTTCGATGTGACTTCGAGAAAGTTTTTGGAATTCATGGTGTCAAGGCATGAAATTGAAGCAAATCCGAAGAAGATTCGAATCATTCAAGAGATGTCTGCTCCAAAATCAATCAAAGAAGTTCAATGCTTGATCAAAATGGTGGCAACCCTAAATCGCTTCTTCTTGAGGTCGGCTGAGCGATGCATGCCCTTCTTTCAAGTTCTAAAATAGTCGAAGAACTTCTGTTGGACCATTAAATGTGAACAAGCCTTTAAAGAGCTCAAGGACTACCTTTGCTCACCTCTCCTATTAGCAAAGTCCAAACTCAAAAAGTAATTATTTTTATACTTGGCGGTCTCCCCAGCAACCCTTGCGATAGTTTTAATTAAAGAAGAGGTGAAAGTATAGAGGCCGATCTACTACATAAGCCGAGTCTTGAGGGACACCAAGACTAGGTATACTAAGTTAGAAAAACTAATTTTTGCCCTACTGATTGCAACACAGAGACTTCTACCTTACTTCCAAGGGCACACCATAACCCTCCTCATTGATTAACCAATCAAAGTAGTTCTTCATCGAATGGATGCCTTCAGAAGAATAGCAAAATGGGCAATAGAGCTCACCGAGTTTGACATCAACTACCAGCCTCGGCCATCGATCAAAGCCCAAATTTTGGTAGATTTTATAGTTGAATGCACCATTCCGAATGAAGCTAAGCCTGAATAGAATGAAGTTGATATTCCTTGGTTACAACTGAGTTTCTCTGAAGAAAGAGCTAACCTCCTTGAAGTTTTTTGGGTCCTATATATAGATGGCTCATCTAATGCTTCTAGTGTAGGCACAGGGCTGATCTTGGTTAGCCTAGAAGGAGTCATCACCGAATATGCGCTGTGCTTTGAGTTCTTCATGACTAATAATGGGACCGAATATGAAGCTTTGATTGCAGGATTAAGGATCATCGAAGAATTGAAAGCAGATCGACTCCAAGTCTACAATAATTTCTAATTGATGGTCGGATAAGTTAGTGGTGATTATGAGGCTCAAGAAGAAAGCATGATAAAATATCTCAAGAAAGTGAAGAGCTTGACTCTGATCTTCAACAGCTTTGACATCAAGTAGATCCCAAGAGCAAAAAATACTAGGGCTGACCTTCTCTCAAATTTAGCAACATTGGCCCTGACTGAGCTGCCTAGGGAGGTCTTCTTTGAAGTTGTGAAACACCCGAGTTTGGAAGAGCAACAGTCTGTAATGTAGATCGACCATGAGCCATGTTAGATTAACTCATTGGTTGCTTATCTCAAAGATGGAGCTCTTCCTCATGACCCAAAAGAAGCTTGAAAACTCATAAATCAAGCCTCCTGATATATTCTGTATGAAGGCAGGCTGTATAAAAAGTCATATTCCTTATTATTCTTGAGATGTCTTAGACCTTCAAAAGCCGACTTTGCATTGTGGAAAGTGCATCAAGGAATCAACGAAAGTTATGTAGGGGCCAGATCCTTATCACATAGACTACTTCAGCAGGATTACTATTGACCGACCTTGTATCATTATTCTATAGAGTATGTTAAAAAATATAATCACTGTCAGAGAAGTGCAAACATTCAAAGGCAGCCAGCTTCTGAACTTACAGCCCTAAGCATCCCATGACCATTTGCTCAGTGGGGGATGGACATACTCGAGCCTTTTTGCATGGCACCAGGACAGCACAAGTTCCTCTTGGTGGTAATAGATTATTTCATAAAGTGGGTAGAGGCTGAGCCTCTAGTGAAGATCACTGAAGCAAAAGTGCAGTACTTCATCTGAAAGTCGATCATTTGCAGATTTGGCTTGCCTCAAATCCTCATAACGGATAATGGATGGCAGTTTATCGAAGCAAGATTTGCCAAATTTTATGAAGATTTGAATATCTCCCACCATTTTACATCAGTAGTCTATCCACAAGCAAATGGCAAAGTCAAAGTAACAAACAGAATCTTACTACAGGGTATCAAAGCAAGACTTGAAAGAGCAAAGAAGACTTGGATGGATGAACTCTATCATGTACTCTGGACATACCAAACTATCCAAAGATTGCCAACTAGGCAAACCCCATTTGCCTTAGCTTTTGGAACAGAAGCGATCATCCCAATAGAACTCAAACTCCAATCAGCATGAGTTGTGGCATTCAGTGAGCAGCATAACTCACATGATCTCAGGGCTAACCTCGACTTATTGGAAGAAAAAAGGAAAAAAGCTCAAGTTTGGATGGCAACCTATAAACAAAAGGCAGCTCCTTACTACAACTCTAAAGTCAAAGGCAAAATATTCAAAATGGAGGACTTGGTGCTTCGGCGAGTGGCTATTTCATAACCTCAAAATCAAGAAAAGCTTGCTCCAAATTGGGAAGGCCCATATGAAGTAGAGGAGGTCATCTGATCTGGAACTTATCGCTTAAAGGAGCTTAGAGGAGCAATACTCCCACGGTCTTGGAATTCAGAAAATTTAAAAATGTACTACTAGTAATTCACCTTCAAATAAAACTCCTCTATTTCAATATGATTGTTTTTGTTGCAAAAATCATGTGATGATGGGGAATAACTCTCTGAGATAATCAAAAGTGGCCATGTTAGGAATAGAAGAAGAACCTCATCCTAACATGAGCAAAGTCAAACGCCTCGTTAGTCTAAGACGAGATGAAGGAAGAGGCCCTGACAACGGCCCTAATGTGCCCCTATAGCCATATTAGGAATAGGAGGAGGACCTCATTCTAGCATGAGCAAAGTCGAAGGCCTCATTAGTCTAAGATGAGATGAGGAAAGAGGTCCTGACAACAGTCCTAATGTGCCCCTACAGCTATGTTAGGAACAAGAGAAGGACCTCATCCTAGCATGAGCAAAGTCAAAGATCTCATTGGTCTAAAATGAGATGAGGGGAGAGACCCTGACAATGGTCCTAATGTGCCCCTACAGCCATGTTAGGAAAAGAAGGACCTCATCCTAACATGAGAAAAGTCAAAGGCCTCGTTAATTTAAGATGAGATAAGGGAAGAAGTCCTGACAATGACTCTAATGTCCTCCTACAGTCGTGTCAAAAACAGGAGGAGAATCTTGTCTTGACATAAACAAAGACCTTCGATTACTTAAGACAGGAGGAAGGATCTCATCTCGATGAAAGGATGAAGAGAAATTAATGGAGTAGAACATGAAAGGATAAATCCATCCCAATGCAAATGAAAAATCTTAAAGATAGGAGAAAAACTACTTTTTCAATAATCAGTTCAATGAAAGTCAAAGTAGAAGAGAGAAATGGGAAAATCAGTAGGCACAGAATACAAACCAAGCAAAAAGATGATTGGAGAGAATATTCCTTCATTAAAATCAAAGTTCATTACAAAGTAAAGGTCCACAAGACCATGTACAAAAAAGAAAAAAGGAAAAACGATAAAGTCCTAAAGAGGCCCGGAACCCTCAGACTTCAGGCTGTCGACCCCCATCATCACAAAAGACTACTTTAGCCTAAGAATTTCCTCCTCAAGCTCTTTTCTTTTATATAGACCATCTATATACATTCTGTTAATATGCTTGAACTTATCCTCAAGCTCCCACCGCTGCTTCCTTTAGGTCCTCTGACTCAGCCTCAGCATCCTTAACAACTTGCTGCTCGTACGATAGCTAGATTCTCAACCATTGAATCTCGATCTTCTCCCTCCCCACTACTTCTGAAAGCTCGCCAAAGTCCTTGTTAAGGAGGCAACCTGCTCTGATCCCTCGCTTATGTCGGATTGGTGACAGTCATCGAGTTGTTTTTGGAGTCGGATTACCTTACTGTTAGTAGCATGAAGCCTTTGCTCAAGCTGGGATATCCTCTCACTGCAACCCAATCGGTAGGTATCATAAGTGAGCTCGGCATCATGCAGTTGCTTTTGAGGTACGAAGAACCTCTTCGACCAATCCAACTCATATCGAGCCTTGTCGGTAG
The DNA here is from genome assembly GCA_006176705.1 of Cocos nucifera. NCBI lineage: Eukaryota > Viridiplantae > Streptophyta > Magnoliopsida > Arecales > Arecaceae > Cocos > Cocos nucifera. The sequence continues at coordinate 152,435 of QRFJ01003717.1, read as the reverse complement.
ATCACGGTGAACTCCCCTCCATTAGATGGATCTTCTCTTTCACCATCTTAAGATTGGCTTCAAGAGAGCTGATCTTCACCGTTAGTGCCCAGGATTTATCACTGCCATTTTTCTTAAGCTCGATGATCTCTTTTTTGAAACTACCTTTCCAGATGCTGAAGCTCGTGGAGTCCTTCATGTGTAGATTATGGAGGCGAGTGACCTCTTTGGTTGCCTCTGAAGCATTCCTCCAAGAAGCTTGAAGGTTGTCCTCCGCCCTCTTCAACTTTCTCTTCAAGTAGTGTACTTCCTTCTTTAAGCTTTTTATTAGAGGTCTTGGCGAAACTTCCTAAGGTAAGGGGTTGGTGTCGACTGGGGATGGTAGGTTACGACTCTGATTATTGGAAGGATTCTAGATAACACATGATACAACACTAATATAAGAAAAGGCATAGACAAAAGTAAGTTCGCTTTCATTTAACTAAAAACTTTCACATACCAAAAAAAATAAAAAAATAAAAAAATAATAATATACAACTATCAAAGGCCCTTAACCTCTGGAGGAGAAGCAGCGGGGGAGCTCGGCATTTCAGGGATAGCCACGGGCTCGGGAGTGGGTTCGATCAGCACTTCGGTAGCGACCTTGGGCTCTAGCACAGGCTTGGGCACAGCCTCCAGCTCGATGACTCTAGTCTCGGCCTCCTTTCTTTTCTCCTCCAAGATCAATGTGGCCTTAAGCCCAGTCGAGATGAGCTCCTCCTTTCAAAGCGCCCCTGGAGGTTCTCATTTTCTGCTGCTTTCTCCTCCACTAGGTGCCCGACCTCGGCGACCTTCCCTTGCAGGCTATCGACCTCGGCCCAAAGGTCCCCATGGACCCTCAATGCTTCCACCTCCTAGCAATTTATCCTCTTGAGGTGGGCCAGTATGTGATGGCCCGACTGCCACGGATGTGTTATAGTAAGATAAAAAGTAATAGTAATAAATACATATATATGATAAAAGAAAAATGCGGTAAGATGACTACCTTGAGGAAAGTTCCAAGGGATTTTCAGATGAACTACGTCTGATCGAGGTCGGCTAGGCGGTCCACCTCTCTGGGCATGGCAAACTTGTCGATCAGATCCTAGATGATCTCTGGATTGTCGAAGGGGTCTGCCCCCAGTTCATCACCATGGCTGTCACTCGACCCGCCCGGACGAGCCTTTCGAACCACCTACGCGACGGCGGCCCTCTTCTTCTTCTTGTCATCTCCAACCCCTCCTGCCCTCTCGATGAGGGGCTCCAGCACTGGGCCTCCAACGTGGAGGCCCGAGGGTGCGGGAGGTTGAGGGCCCTCACCTCCAACATTGCCCCCGGTGATTGAAAGGACCTCGATGCTCGGAGTGACTTTGGGAGCGACCGCAGGGATATATGGAACCTTGGAGCTAGGGCCATCGACCTTCACCCTTTTTGAGCTTTCATGAGCTACCCCATTTCTCTTCTTGGCATAAAGGCCCTTAGTGAGCCTCCCAATGCCATCGAAGTCCATTTCTGTAGTAAAGAAAGAATCGTGATCAACTAAAGTATGCATCAAATTTCATAAGAGTCCATACATGTATACAAATACGTTTAATACCGGTAGGATCAAGAGGGCTCAGGCCAAGATTAAATAAGGTCTATTCCTTCAAAACCTTGGGAGATTGGGAGCTCGGTATGCCTTGAGTCTGTTAGAAGACTCGAGGTCGGCTCCATCTAAGCTAGGAGCTCGGTGGATGGATTCCCTAAGGAAGCCCTCGAGAGGAAGGTCAAGCAATAGGGTGGAACATCGAACGAAGAAATACTTCTCCTTCCAGTAATGAATGAAAGAAGGAGCGCCTTTTAGCAACCCCTTCTTACCGAACTGAGGGAAGAAGTATCACTACTTCTTTGCAGAAGGATGATATTTGAAGGTTTAGAAATTTCAGAACAAAGAGACTGTCGGCTGAACTTCGACCAAGCGATAGAGAAAAAGAAAACTGATTACGAACTGAAAGGAGTTTGGTACTATGGAGGCAAAGGAGATGTTCAAAAAGTGAAATAGGGCGACTATGAAGGAAGGAGGTGGAAGTTGAAGCCCGACATGCAAGACTTCAAGATACAAATAAAATTGATCAATCAGAGGCAAACTGGTGCCGTCGTCTGACCCTGGGATCTCAAGATCGTACTCTGGTGGGATGCCATACTATATCCTATTCAGAAAGAGGTCATTCGGGGTGAGGATGGAAGGGATGGTGTTCAGAACAAAAGGCTGATGGGACGTGTTCCTAGGCTCAATCTTGGTTAGGAGGGTAGGGTTTAGGAAGGCCGATCCTGATGAGCTCCAGGAATTGATGGATTGGAAAGTTTTGAAAGACATGTAGATCAAAGTAAGTCCCTTGAAAAACCTAAAAAAGCAGGAAAAAACAAAGTGCAAAAATTTGTACAGAAAAATCAAGAGAACAAGAAGTAAAAGGGGCAAGAGTAATTGAAAGCAGGTGCTGAGGGGCTAACCTAAGCTGGTTAAGAATAACAAAGGGATGATGAGGGTGGCAAGAATCAGATGGAGGAACGCTCGAAACCAGGGAAGATGAAGGGAGGGATTGAAGATCTCGGATGAAAGAAGAATAGATGCCGAAGGAAGAAGAAGACTCGGGCAAGAATGGGTTCTGGAGGTGGGAGAAAGCCTTAAATAGTCAAGGAGAGTCTGAGATGGTTATGATGACAGATCTTGTTCGGTCGGACAACGAGTGCCATGTGTCCTACTCATCATGGCAGAGTGACAGCTACGGGCGAATCCTTAATTGTACCATGCTTGGGGTAGTGTCGCAGGGGGAAACTCGAAGGACCATCTTCTCAAAATCATTTCAAATTTAAAGAGCTTCGACGCCAATGTGGTAAACATCAAAACATCTTATCGCGACGAGCGTAGGAAACTAAAAGAAACTCTGGCAGCCGCACTACACTCCCTTCCTTCGAACTTCGAACTTAGGAGTGGGGGGACTATTGTTGGGGGCAAACCCGTGCCTGCCAAAGTTTGACCAAATATCTGATTGTTGAATGATCCCATCCAGTAGTGACGATCGAAATTAACCCTTGACTGAATTTGCAAACTTCCTCCAGACTTCGCTTGGATGAGTTTGAATGGCTGATGTGGTCGAGCTCCTTTGCCCCAGATGGTCAAACTTCTTCCGAATTTCTCTACCGATCGAACTCCTTTCGAACTTCTCCACCGGTCGATCTCCTTTCGAACTTCTCCACCAATTAAACTTCTTTTGAACCTCTTCTTCAATTGGACTACTCCACCTATCAGACTCCTCCTAGACCCCTCCTTCTATCGAACTCCTTCTAAACTACTTCTAGTTGCCCAAAAGGATCTGAGCACTAACTCTCAATATGGTGAATGATGACCCATGCATGGTTGATCATGAGAACCTCCGAGCTCCTCTAGAACAACATCAGTGAGGACTGCACCATCACTTACAGCCATCCCATCTAAACTTTAGCTGGTGCATCATAATAACAGATACTATCCTCTGTAACAAACCCCACATGACCTGAACGGTTCACTACTCAGCAGTTGTGGCCGTCACCATTAGTTTGTTATAGGCTTCATCTATAAAAGAGACCCTCTAGATATATTTTTGCTAGACTCTCTCCTCCATCCTGAAACTCTGCTACTTTATCTACTGAGCATTTCATTTCTATTGGTCAAAAGAGCTGACTTGATCGTCGGAGGATCCTACTAGAGCCACCCCTCCTTCGGTTTGGACTTCTTTGGCAGGTCTCGATGGCGACCTTGGCTTCTCCAGCTCCAACCAATTTCGGTGTCAACCAGATTCTACACCAACACTAGCCATTCAGAATCTTGAGGTGTATATTGGCTATAGCATGTTCATTGTAGGAATTGAATTGCACCAATAGGGGATCTATCTACCTTGGTAGATGAGAAGTAGTCTTATGATAATCATGAGATTGAGTCCTTAAGCCCATGGCCATGGCAAAATGAAGATGATAGAAAGAGTTTCTATTAGAATTTTACATCAGACTCGAATCGAATGATTAATTTGTATGACGGATGTTGGGTTTGATGAGTTCACCTTAACCCTAATCCTGTCGGAGCTCAAGATAGAAGAACCCAATCACATAGGTAACTGCACTGAGAGGTTCACTTTTAGTTTTGATGGGTTGCCACTATATATTGCTAGGAATCATTGGTGGATTTTGGGAGCAATTAGAATGATTTTGACGATCGATCATTCTAATTGTATGAAAAAGAATAGTTCTGGTCCTTCGATTGGTATTTCGATGATGTCGATGATAGAGATCATGATATATCTCATTACCATATGAAATTGAATCTAAATAGATCACACAAATAAGAGTTTCAGTTTGGATCTCATCAATTAAGCTAATCCAGTTTGATTTATTTAGATTAGATTTAATCAGGTTCAAGGTAATCGTGCTAGCACATGATTGAGCCTAGCTTTCTCTTTTTGTAATCTTTTTGATTCATCGCAATCAAGTCAAATTTGATTTGACTCATTCTTGTATCTTTAATAGATTTATTTTTATATGACTGGAATAAGTTCAGGTTAGATTAATTATAGAAATTAAATCCATTTCCAATGTAATTGGACTAGGGTCAAAAGTTGACCCAATTGAGAGAATTAAGGATCACTTGATCAAATGCTTCTAAAAAATTCTTTAGAAATTATTTTGATCTAATTTTTAGATATGTGATAGGACTTGAGTCATGCTATGGGTGTACAAAATTTTGTAATTTATAGTGGTGGTTTGACTAGATTTTGATAGAGTTTGATTTGGATCAAACTCTTGAGAGAAGAGTCGTAGGTGCAATGGACTCTTCCTTATCTACTCATGCTACCACCTTCTAGATTGAATTTTGATGATAAAACTAGATGAGATCTAAGTTTTTGCATGGAGAATAAGTTCTAGAGTCTCTTTGATCAAATAATAAGTGATTTGATCAAAGGACTCTAAATGGCGTTGGGTTTAAGAAACATTTCTCATGCCAAAGAGAGTATCGCATGATTTTATTTTTCACACAGAGGTGCTGTCCCCCATACCATATCCTCCACCCCCTAAATCCTCTCTCTCTCTCTCTCTTTAATAAGCCTAAAAAGTTAGGTACAAATCTTAGTTGAAGGTCTAAGTTTTTTGGCATAAGATTCAGGATCTACGCGATGGTGTTCGTGAGACGGATGGGCTACCTTTAGAAATAGTTTTGAAGGATCTACAGATCAGATTTAGATATAATCTTTGGAGGAGAGATTCATGAGGAGAAGACAATCAGATTCAACCTGAGCGGATACCAGTAGAGGCTAGGTGCTTGCATGGCTCCTTCTAGAACCTCAGAAACCAACAGGATCGTCGTAGGATAATTAGATTACCCAACAAGGTACCTTAAATTTAATTTAATTTTTAATTTTAATATTAGATAATCATGATTAGATCTGAGAACTCTTAGATATGATCAAATCATAAAGATTTTTATAAAAAAATCTACCTCAGATCTGGACGATCCTACGGTAGAAAATTAGATTTTTCCTTCAATTGGTATCAGAGCTAGGTTAGCAGCTCTTCAGATCTTTTTTAGATTTAATTTAATTTTTATTTATATTTTAATATAAATAATTTTAGATGTCACATCAGATGTGATTAGATCTAAAATTAAAAAATTAAAAATTATATAATTTTGATCTATAATGTATGAGATGTATGACTAGACTAGAAATAGAATTATTCTATGTGTAGTCTAGTATGATCATATTATTAATTTAATTAAATATTATTCTAGATCTATTTTATTTTTATTTTTTTGATGTTATAATTATTATAATCAGATCTAAAAAATAAAAAATATAATTTTTAATTTATTCATATGAGATATGAAAAATGCATGCTTAGACTAGTTATAGAATAGTTCTATAAAATATCTAGAATAATTTTATTTTTGATATGATCAATTTAAAATTTTATTTTTTAAACTTAATATGTGATATTTTAGATTTGAAAGCATGCATGATTTATTGGGTTATGATACATAAGATGTATGCAAGACATGTATAGGTTAGATCTTTTGTATATGTGATATATGATTTAGATCTAACTAGTTTTATTTTAGAAAATATATTTTTGATTAAGGCATTCTCCTTGGCTGTCCGATCATAAGAATAAAGTATAATTTAAAGGTCCTCTCCATCCATTCGATGGGATGTTCTTATAATGTGTAGTGGTGCTGTGCGTTCGTCCTTAATTAGAAATTAAAATTTATTTTTTATAAAATTTTAGATCCTAAAATCTTAGAATTTTATTACATATTTTATTCATGAATCTAAAATTTAATTAAAAATTTAGATTATGAAATTAATTAGATTTAAAAATTATGAATTTTTAGATCTAAGATATCTTTACAAAATTGAGTTTGGGCTTGGATAGCTCAATTAGGTCTAGCGATTGATCAAACAGAATCAAGAGTTGATTAGGTGGGATCAAAGAAAGCTTAAAATTGACCAACCTAATAGTATTAAGTCTGGGTTAAGATTGAATCACATTGAGATGTGACTCGATCAAGTCAAAACGTAATTTAGCTCCATGGTTTGAGCCTAGATTATAGGCTAATCCGATTGATTCTAATTCGATAATTTAGTATCTAAGGTAAGTCTGGCAAATATGATCGACTGATTTTTAATTAAGAGCTACTCGACCTAAATGCATTCTTGTCGAGTTAATGGCATATCCCTTCCATCGGTCTCACTTATCTGGCCATTTATATTGATCCAGTTCTGATTTGAGATGGCTAACAATTCGAGCCAATCCAAGCCACTAGATTAGTTATAATTATTATGACTATGTCAAGTCAAATTTAAAGAGAGCTAAATTAAATCTTTCTAAGAAAATATTAAGTCTAAGGTCTTCCACCATTGTAGAGGCATGAGTCCTTTTCAGGATTGATTGTTCTCGGTAGGATACAGTAGTTTAATGGTACCAAAAAGATGCAACCATGTCTATTAGGCATTGGATGCTACAGGTTGGAGGATGGGTTGGGCTCAATATTTTGGATACGATGAGAGATCCAATCAAGAATTTAATTTATGCAAATGGTGGATCTAACTTAACTAAGAAACGGAGCAATATTCTGGGCACGATGAGCTTCATGAATTAGAGATCAGATTTTGGTGCACCATGATTAGAGAATCATTAGACAAGAGTTGTCCACTCATCAGTTGACCCATCATCAATAACTATTTCGTAAGATGGTGAGCCAGTTGGTGGGACCGCGCCATCCATGAGAAATCAATAATCATAAAGATTTTTACATCTCTGCCAAGAAAGTGTAGGAATTCGAGCAAATAGTGAAAGCCTAATTTATTTAAAAATAAAATTTTTAAATAAATTGGTTAAGTCTAATTATAAAATCTAACTAGAAACTTTGACTCTCTATAAGAAAATGTCTGCATCCAACCTACTAGCCCGTATTCTGAACACCCATAGACTGATCGAATCCAACTACAAGGATTAGCTCCGAAACTTCAAAATTATTTTGGACTCCGAGAAGTTGACTCATGTGTTGGAACAGGATCCTCCCACTTTACCAGCATGTCCGTTTGCTGATCGAAGATCATCTCTTGAAAAATAGATGGATGAAGATAATAAAGCTAGGTATTACATATTGGGCTCGATGTTTGATGAGCTCCAGCACCAACATGAAGACATTAAGACTAGCCACCAAATGTTAGTTTACCTACAAGAGTTGTTTGGTGAATAGAGTCATGCAGCCAAATATCAAGTCACTAAGAGACATTTTAAAGCTCAGATGTGTGATGGACAATCAGTCAATGATCATTGTCTGATGATGATCAAGGATTTAGAAGAGCATGAGAAGTTCAAAGTCAAGTTAGATCAGGATCTATAAATTGATATAATTCTACAGTCTTTGACTGATGTGTATGAGCAGTTCATCATGAACTACCATATGCATAAACTTTAAAATACCTTAGCTGAACTTATGAATATGCTGGTTACTACTGAGCTCTCTATGAAAGGTTCAAAGGGCTCAGTGCTTGCTGTGGAGTGGACTTCTTTCAAGAGAAAATCTTTTGGAAAGAAGAAGAAGTCTGCAAAGAAATAGAAGATGGAAGGTGGGAAGAAGAAGAAGGCAAAGCCAAAGAAGAAGGCAGCTGACAAGAAAAAATATTTTCATTGCAACACTAATGACCACTGAAATTGGAACTGCCATCTCTACTTGGCTAGCCTGAAAAATAAGGAGGAACGTTCTTCTGAAGGTATGCTTGTTATAGAATCTAACTTTATGATTTTTTCTACATCTAGTTGGATGCTTGACTCTGATTCTAGTGCTCACTTGTGCACTTCTATGTAGGATCATGAGGATAGCAGGATGCTAAAGGATGGTGAGATGATTCTATGCTTCGAAAATGGAGCAAGATTTGCTGCTGTGGTCGTGAAAACCTATTCTCTTCGATTACTATTAGGATTAGATTTAGTTTTTAGAGGCTACTTTTATGTGCCTGCAGCAAGCAGGAATTTGATTTCTATTTCATGTTTAGCATAAGAAGGCTATGTAATTAGTTTTCTTAAGAACCATTATAATATTATTTATGAGAGAAATAAAACTATAAGTGGTTTTCTTATAAATGGTCTCTATCAGTTACATATTGATGTTTCTATTTTTAATATCGAGCAAAATATGAATGCCATAAGATCAAAGCGACCTAGGGATAGTCTAAACAATGGGTATCTTTGGCACATTAGGCTAGGTCATATAGCTGAAGACATGGTTTACAAATTAGAGAAATTCGGACTATTGAGTCCATTAACTTTTGAGTCATATGCGATTTGTAAATTATTCCTTCATGGCAAAATGACCAAGCTCTCTTTTGTAGGACATAGGGAAAGAGCCATAGACCTACTTTTCTTAGTACATACTGATGTTTGTGGTCGATTTGATGTGCCGATCAAGGGCAAATATGTCTACTTCATCATCTTTATTGATGATCTATCTCGGTATAGGTATGTGTATTTGATGCAATATAAGTTTGAAGCTTTTGAAAGGTTTAAGAAATTCAGACTTGAAGTAGAAAATAGAAAAATCCATTAAGATTCTTCGATCAGATTGAGGAGGTAAATACCTTAGTCAAAATTTTCTATACTATCTTAAAGACAATGGTATAGTCTCATAATGGACTCCACCTGGAACACCTCAACTCAACGAGATTTTAGAATGAAAAAATCAGACTCTATTAGATATGGTCTGATCTATGATGAGTTTCACGAACCTCTCCGAGTTTCTTTGGGGACATAGTCTAATGACCGCTATATATTTACCGAATAGAGTTTCCTCTAAAATCATTCCTACCACACCGTATGAGATATGATATAGTAAGAAACCAAGTCTTAGTCATCTCAGAATTTGGGATTGTCCAGCTCATGTCAAGAGACAACAAGTGAATAAATTAGAGTCTAGGTCCTTTAGAGCTCGATTTATTAGATATTCTAATGAGTCATTAGGATATTATTTCTATCTTCTTCTAGAAGATCACAATATAATTGTGAGTCGACATGCTATCTTTTTTAAAAAATAGTTTATTCAAGATGGTGGCATCGGAAGATAAATTAGACTCGAGGAGAAAGTTTCTAATGAGAAATGAGCTAAGAAACCTATGAAACCCAATTATATTGAGCCAATCCAGATACTACCTCCTCCACCTCATAGATCAAGTAGAATTTTTCATCCTACTGAAAGGTACTTAGGTACTATCTCAGAGGATGTAGAGAAAATGTTCCTCGCGAAAAATGAGATTCATGGTGATGATCCCAAAACCTATGATGAGGCGATATCAGATATTGACTCTGTGAAATGGTTAGAAGCAATGAAGTCAGAGATTGACTCAATGCATTTGAACCAAGTTTGGACCTTGGTAGATCCACTTGAAGGTATAGTATCTATTGAATGTAAATGGATCTTCAAGAGAAAGATCGGTGCCGATGAAAATGTAGAGACATTCAAAGCAAGACTCATAGCAAAAGGATATAGTCAGCATGAAGGCATTGACTATCAGGATATTTTTATGCTAGTAGCCATGCTCAAATCCATCCACACGTTGCTTGCTGTTGTAGCCTATTTCGATTACAAAATATTGTAGATGGACATGAAAACAACATTCTTAAATGGATACCTTGAGGAAGATATCTATATGGAACAGCCGCTAGGTTTCACATCCAGTGATGATGATCACAAGGTATGCAAGCTGCAAAGATCCATATATGAACTTAAGCAAGCATCTCGAAGCTGGAATACTCGTTTCAATGATGTAATTAAATCATTTAGATTCATCAAGAACGTGGAGGAGCCCTATGTTTTCAAAAAGGTTAGTGAAAGCACTATTGTCTTCCTCATACTATATGTAGATGACATCCTCCTAATTGGGAATGATATTTCTATATTGACTACAGCCAAAATGTGGTTGTCTAAGGAGTTCTCTATGAAAGATCTAGGAGTGGCATTCTTTATTTTGAGAATCAAGCTCCATAGGGATAGACCGAATAAGATGCTGGGTCTCTCCCTGAAAATGTACATAGAGAAGGTGCTAAAGAGGTTTAGCATAAAAAACTCCAAGAGAGGTTTAGTATCCTTTAGACATGGCATTCATCTCTCCAAGAAGATGTGCCCTAGCACACCTGAGGAGAATGAACGCATGAGCAACATTTCTTATGCTTCGGCAATAGAGAGCCCCATGTATGCCATGCTATGTACTCGATCTGATATTGCTCATGCTGTGAGTATCACGAGCAGATATTAGTCAAATCCAGATGAAGAGTACTGCACTTCAATGAAGAGTACTGCACTTCGATGAAATGTATCCTTAAGTACTCAAGAAGGACTAAGGATTTGTTTCTAATTTTTGGTAATGGAGAACTCCTGGTCCAGGAGTATATAGATTCAGATTTTATGTCCGATATAGATGATCGAAAGTCGACATCTAGAAGTCTATTTATTTATAATCGTAGAGCCATCAGTTGGAAGAGTTTCTAGCAGATGGTGATAGTAGACTCCACCATGAAAGCAGAGTACATCACTGCATCAGAGGCTACAAAGGAGGCATTCTGGTAAAAAAGGTTAGCCGCAGAGCTTGGAGTGATGCCATCAGATGCCGTCCCTCTGTACTACGATAACAGTGGCACCATAGTCTTTGCTAAGGAGCCAAGGTCTCATCAGAAATCTAAGCACATTGAGCGGCGAGACCACCTTATCCACGATTACCTCGAGAAGGAATATGTCAAGATCAAGAGAGTTGACACTGCAAACAATGCGGCAACCCGCTGACAAAGCCATTAAGCCAGCAAAAGATCGAAGCCCATCTTGAGAAGATGGAACTTAGATTTATAGCCAATTGACTTTAGGTCAAGTGGGAGTTTGTTAGATGTGTGCCCTAGAAGCCAGATTGGCTAAACACTTGTAATATACTTCTAAGGATAATTTTATAATTTTGACTCTAAACTAATAAAAGAATTATTTTTTATCATAGTGTGTATTTAAAGTGTCTATGATACATCCTTTGAGTTAATGGTAATGACAATTCATATTTTCAAAAATTAAAAATTTAAGATATGAATTTTTATAATTAACTCATAAATTGCTTCTGACCGTAGGATCATCACGAGGATGGTGATCGATCTGAAAGATTGGTGTACGATCACTTTCTTAGGATAGATGTGTGTTGAGTCTATAGTGTGGAGACATTGGAGCGAAAGTGCAGGTACTTGTTAGAGAATGGGGGGACAGAGTGTGACTACCTCGAGTAGTCATAAGAAAGTCTACCTTCTCATCATGATTGACTCGATGCTGCAGTGGTGTGTCTGGTTCTTTGATCTGAGGTGTATTGATAGGTCACCTTAAGGGTGTTATAGTTTGACTATACCATAACTCGATCTTCTAGCCATTCAAAATTCTGAGGTGCATGTTGGCTATAGCATGTTCATTGTAGGAATTGGATTACACCAGTAGGAGATCTATCTACCTCGGTAGTTGAGGAGTAGCCCTATGATAATCATGAGATTGAGTCCATAAGCCCATGTCCATGGTAGAGTAAAGATGATAGAAAGATTTTCTATTAGAATTTTACATCGGACTCGAATCAAATGATTAATTCATATGATGGATGTTGGGTTTGACGAGTTTACCTTAACCCTAATCCTATCGGAGCTCAAGATAGAAGAACCCAATTATACAGGTAGTTGCACCGAGAGGTTCGCTTTCAATTCTGATTGGTTGCCACCATATACTACTAGGTGTCACTAGTGGATTTTGGGAGAAATTAGAATGATTTTGATGATCGATCATTCTAATTGTATGAAACAGAAAAGTTCTGGTCCATTGAAAGGTGTTTCAATGATGTTGATGATAGAGAACATGACATATCTTATTACCATATGGAACTGAATCTAACTAGGTCATACAAATAAGTGTTTGGGTCTGGATGTCATCAATTGAGCTAACCCAGCATGATTGGTTTGGATTAGATCCAATCAAGTTCAAGGTAATCGTGCTAGAAAATGATTGAGCCTGGCTTTCTCTTTTTGTAATCTTTCTGATTCATCGCAATCAAGTCAAATTTGATTTGACTTATTCTTGTATCTTGAATGGATTTATTTTTATCTAATTAGAGTAAGTCCAGGTTAGATTAATTATTTAAATCCATTCCTAGTGTAATTCCACTAGGGTCAAAAGTTGACCCAATTGAGAGAATTAAGGGTCACCTGATCAGATGCTTCTAAAAAATTCTATAGAAATTATTTTGATCTAATTTTTGGATATGTGATTGGACTTGAGTCATGCTATGGATGTGCTAAATTTCATGATTTATAGTTATTGGAGATAAACCCCACTCCCGTCGAAGTCCAGTCTGATGCTTAGCCTAATGTAACCGACAATCATAGAAGAGCTTCGATCGAAAATTCTCCTTCAGTCGGATTCCTCCAGGAGTCGAACTCCTTTCGAACTTCTCCTTCAGTCAAATTCCTTTAGGAGCTAAACTTTTTTCGAACCTCTCCTTGAGTCAGATTCCTCTAAGAGCTGGACTTCTTTCGAACTTCTTCTTCAGTCGGATTCCTCCAGGAGCCGAACTCCTTCTCGACTTCTCCATCAGTTGAACTCCATCCTGATTCCTCTAGTGGATTACTTCTAGATTTTAAGTAGTATTTCTTCCAGATGATCTCCTCTAGCCGTATTTCCTTTAGGAGTCCAAACTCCTCTAGAATTGATATATGTCAAAGCTCTTCACCAACCAATACCTGCTTCCTCCAAACTTTTACTATTAAACATCAATGAACGGGTACCTCACGACAATGAACACCTCTCTCTGTAACAAACTCCATGTGGCTCCGACCACTACCGGATGGTTACAACTATCATTTATCATTCTGCTATAGGCGATCTCACTATCAGATGGTTATAACTATCATTTATCAGTCTGCTACAGGCGACCCCACTATCGGACGGTTATGATTATAATTATTAGTCTACTACGAGCGACACCTCTCTTCGTAATAAATTTCACATGGCTCCGAGCAGCCCACGATCGGACGACTATAGTTGTCACTATCAATCTACTCTGGACTCCATCTATAAAAGAGATCCTCTAGATATGTTTTCTCTAAGCTCTCTTCTTCTTCCTAGAACTCTACTGAATTCTTGCCTGAGCACTCCATTTTTGTTGATCAGAAAAGCTGACTTGATCATCAGAGGATCCTACCGAGGCCACCACCATCGACTCTGAATGGAATTTTATTTTGTCGATCACCGATGGCAACCTCTTCTTCCCCAACTCCAGCTCGATCTGACATCAATCAGATTTTGCACCAACAAGATTAGTACTAGAGGAAGGGCTCCTCTATTTCTGAAGTTTCCTTATTCTTAAAGAAGTGCTCAGCAGCTATCTCTCTTCTTCCACTCTAGAGTTTTTCTCGAAAAAAATGCCTTTTAGGAAAGCTTCGACTCGATGATCAATGACCTCTACAATCAAATTTCGTCCAAATTTATCTGCTTCCATTTTAGCTTCAGTAACTCAAGCACCACCTGCAGCCATGGTGGATGTGGGGTAGTTCAACTTGCTGGTCTAGCAGATTTGCGATCTCATAGAGATGGTGTAGACTATACATCATTAGACTCTGATGCCAATTCGGCTAGAGTAGGCTTCTCCAAAGCCCCATAATCCGATCGAAGATGGCCAACTTGGGCTAGCCGATTGGTGACCTCTGAAAAGAGGAAGCAGAGGGTGGAGAGCTCTTGCTCGGACCATGACTCGACTTAGGAAGGAGCTTTGCCTCCATGCCACTAGAAAATCTTGGAGATCAATGATCATAAAGATCTCCTGAATCAAAGGCTCTAGAAAATGAGCCGATGAATCAAAGAGCTCCGTCATACTTCCTCCTCACATGGTAATAATATTTGCATTGACCCTCCTTTTTCTTAGAGGATTATGCAAGAGCCCATTCCACCGAACTTCAAGCTTTTTCAATTTGAAAGCTACGATAGAACCTCTGATCTAGTCGATCCCTTAGAGGTCTTCTAGACCATGATGCTGCTCCATGATGCACTAGATGCCATCTTATATCGAGCTTTCCCATCTGCCTTAAAAGGAGTAGCAAGAAACTGATACTCGATGTTGAAGTTGGGTACGATCTTCTTCTTTGATCAGATGAGCCATCAATTTGCAGCTCACTTCGTCAGCAGCCGACGTCTGTGCCGAGGTTTGAATTTTTTGATGAATATCAAGCAAAAGAAGAGGAAATCTATTCGAGCTTATGTCATCCAATTTAATGTTGCTACATTGAAGGTCCAGAACCTAGACCAGTCTATTACAATGGCCGCACTTAAGAGCGGTCTTCAGAAAAATGATTTGCTGTTCTTCCTGGAGAAGAAGTACCCTAGAAACTTTGTCGATCTGCTAGCTCGAACTGAAGGATATGCTCGAGCAAAAGAAACCTTCAAATTAAAGGATGAGGAAGCCATAGGAGAGTTGCAGACAGATGAGTCTAATAAACCTGCAACTGATGGAGGGCCGAATGAAGTTCGGTCACGCTCATGGACTCCCCCAAATGCAAGCGAGCCCAAACTCTTCCTCGAGCTCGTCGTCAAAGAAGCTCCGATAGAAGGGCACGAAGAAGTTCTTCCTCCAAAAGATTTCACAACTACACCCCCCTTAATGCTCCAAAAATGCAAGTATTGATGGAGATCAAAGAGCAACTGCCGAGGCCTGAAAGGATGCACAATTATCCTGGCAAGCACAATCCTAGCAAATACTGTCTCTATTATCATGACCACGACCACGATACTGAAGAATGCATTCAACTCCAAGATGAGATCGAGGAGCTCATCAAGAGAGGCCGGCTGGATTGATTCCTCAGACGTCGGTCTGAAGCAAGAGAAGATCGACCGAGGGCACTGCTGCAGCCAGAACTACTAAGGAGGGAGGAATAACAAGAAGATCGACCATCTCTCAGCATCATCAACACTATCTATGGGGGACTTCAGCAAGAAGAGGCTAGTGGATCTGGGGGATCAGTAAAAGGATGGAGGGCTGAAGAACCCATAACCTTCATTGAGGTAGATGCACGGAGAGTACAGTTTCCACATAATGATGCAGTTGTAATCTTTTTAAATATAACAGACTATGATGTACATCGCATCCTAATTGATAATAGAAGTTTGGTTGACATCTTGTTTTATAATGCTTTCTCCAAAATATCAATATCTAATAGTCAGCTTGGACTAATAAACTTTCCCCTAGTAGGCTTCGTTGGTGCTGCAATACCAGTTGAAGGTGTAATGACTCTAGCTGTGGCTGTTGGGAAATATCCAAAATAATCCAGAGCATAGGTGGATTTTCTAGTAGTAAAGGCTTCCTCCGTTTCCAACATAATTCTCGACCGACCTAGTTTAAATGCACTTCGGATGATGGTGTCCACTTATTATTTGAAGATGAAGTTTCCGACAAGTTGTGAAATTGGAGAGGTCAGGGAAGATCAAGCTCTAGCAAGATACTGCTATTCAATTACCCTACGAAAGGAAGAACAGTCCGACCCTTATCCTGTTGACAGGCTAGATGCCCAAGATGACCTCATGGAAGAAAGGGGAGAACCGATAGAAGATCTTATGACCAACCCCCTGAATGATGGAAATACGAAACATACGGTGCAAATTGGCTCCAATCTAGAAGATGAAGTTCGGGAGCAGCTCATCGCCCTTTTATAGAGGAATGCCGACATCTTTGCCTAGGTTTCGATGGATATGCCTGGGATTGACATCAATGTTATGGAACATCAGCTGGTCGTTGATCCCAAGCATCGACCAGTGAAAGAAAGAGTTCAAGGCCATGCACCAGAAGGCACAAGATAATAGTAGAAGAAGTCGACAAGCTTTTCAACATCAGATTTATCCGAGAAGTCAGCTATCCAACTCGGATCTCTAACGTGGTCCTGGTCAAGAAAGCCAATAGCAAGTAGAGGATGTGCATCGACTTTAAGAAGCTCAATAAGGCCTGCCCAAAAGATAGCTATCTTTTATCTAGAATCGATCAACTGGTGGATGCGACTTCAGGCTACGAGCTCCTCAACTTCATGGATGCCTTCTTTGGCTATAACCAAATTTGGATGGCATCAAAGGATGAGAAGAAGACTGCTTTTATTACCAATCATGGTTTTTATTGTTACAGGGTCATGTCCTTTGGACTTAAAAATGCAGGCACGACTTATCAACGCTTGGTTAATAAAATCTTCAAGAAGTAGACCGACCGCAATATGGAGGTTTACATCAATGACATGCTGGTCAAAAGTCGAAAGACTGTCAATCATGTCGCTAATCTTGAAGAGGCTTTCGATGCACTTAGAAAATATAAGATGAAGCTGAACCTAACCAAGTGCGCCTTTAGGATAGCCTCAAAAAGATTTTTGGGATTCATGGTCTTGAGATGAGGGATCGAAGTCAATCCGAAGAAAATTCGAGCTATCTAGGAGATGACCTCTCCGAAGTCCATCAAGAAAGTTCAGCGCCTACCCAAAAAGGTGGCATCTTTGAATCATTTTGTCTCGAGGTTGGCTAAATGCTGCATGTCTTTCTTTCAAATCCTCAAAAAATCAAAAGATTTTCACTGGACTCAACAATGCCAAAAGGCATTCGACAAGCTCAAGAACTATCTTGGCTCGCCCCCTTACTGGCCAAACCCAAATTTGGAGAGAAGCTATTTCTCTACCGTGCAATCTCCCTTACGATGCTAGCGGTAGTCTTGGTCAAAGAAGAAGTAAAAGTACAACGATCAGTCTACTACATAAGTCAGATTCTAAGGGATGCTGAGATCAGATATACAAAGTTGGAAGAATTAACTTATGCTCTTCTAATTGTAGCAAGAAGACTTCGACCTTACTTCCAGGGACATGCTATAATGCTTCTCACTGACCAGCCGATCAGAGCAATCCTTCATCAAAGGGATGCTTCCGAAAGAATTGCAAAATGGACTATTGAATTAACGAAATTTGACATCAACTACCGACCTCGACCAGCAATCAAGGCTTAAGTACTGCCTGACTTCATAGTTGAGTATACCATTTTAGATGAAGCCAAGCTTGAGCAGAATGAGACCGACATCCCATGGTTGCAACCAAGCCTTTTTGAAGAAAGTGCCGACCTTTCCAAAGATTTTTGGATCCTATACGTGGATGGTTCATCCAACTCCACTAGAGCAAGTACGGAATTAATCTTAGTCAACCCTGAGGGAGTCATCATCGAGTACGTACTATGCTTCAAATTTTCTTCAACTAATAACATGGCCAAATATGAAGCACTGATCATCGGATTAAAAATAGTAAGAGAGTTAAAAGTAGATCGACTTCAAGTCTACAGTTATTCTCCATTAGTGGTCGGTCAAGTTAGTGCCAACTATGAAGCACGAAAGGAAAGCATGATGAAATATCTTGAGAAAGTAAAAGATTTGACTCTGACATTTGATAGTTTTGGCAATCGATAAATTTCGAGGGCAAAAAATACAAGAGCCGACCTTCTCTCTAAATTGGCCACTTCAGCCCCAGCCGAATTATCCAAAGAAGTACTTTTTGAAACTCTAAAATGCCCAAGCTCAGAGAAATTGCAGCTCGTTATGCAGATGGGGCTCGAGCCAAGCTAGATTGACCCATTAGTTGTCTATCTCAAAGAGGGAGTTCTTCCTCATGATCCAAAAGAAGCTCGAAAACTCAGGAATCAAGCCTCCTGGTATGTTTTGTATGAGGAAAAGTTGTATAAAAGGTCATATTCGCTACCACTGTTGAGATGTCTCTGACCTTTAGAGGTCGACTTCGCATTATGGAAAGTGCACGAGGAAATTTATGGAAGTCATGTAGGAGCCATATTTCTATCACAAAAACTACTTCGGCAAGGGTATTATTGGCCAACATTGTGCCATGATTCTATGGAGTATGTCAAGAAATATGACCGCTATCAGAGAAATGCAAACATATAAAGATAGCCGACCTTCAAGCTTACTCCACTAAGCGCACCTTGGCCATTTGCATAGTGGAGAATGGATATACTTGCCCTTTTTCAATGGCATCCGAACAACAAAGGTTCCTCTTGGTTGCGATTGACTACTTCACCAAATAGATTGAAGCCGAACCACTAGCAAAAATTACTGAAGCCGAGATATAGAATTTTGTCTGGAAGTCAATCGTCTACTGGTTTGGTCTGCCATGAACTCTCATAATAGATAATAGGTGACAGTTCGCTGGGATGAGGTTCGCTGAGTTTTATGAAGATCTAAACATCTTCCATCACTTTATGTTGGTAGCTCACCCACAGGCAAATGAGGAAGCTGAAGTGACCAACCAGATCCCATTGCAAGGCATCAAGACAAGGCTCGATAAAGCAAAGAGAGACTAGGTGGACGAACTCTACCACATCTTCTAGGCATACCGAACTACTCAAAGACTATCGACTGGAGAAACACCATTCACCTTGGCCTTTGGAATGGAGGTAGTCATCCCAATCGAGCTTAAACTCTTATAAGTACTGATAAGTGGTAAAAATATACTAATAAAAGTATTAAATTATAAAATAAATTAATCTATTTTATTAAAAATTGATATTTTTATTAATCTTATGTAGGAAAGAAGGCCACCAATGTGAAGATCTTATTTATTTGGTTCAGATAAAAAAAATTTCAGGTAAAACGGACTTCAAACGAGCACAAAATCAAATTTCAAAAAAAAAAAAAAAAAATGCCGATGCAATGCTGACGTCAGGATGACGTCAGCATTTTTCGCGGCACACGATGGACCATCTGAAGGATATTTTGGAAATTTCATAGCAAGAGGCGCGCACTGATTGGCTGAAGAACTCGATGGTCCATGCAACACCGGGCTCGCGCATGGTCCACGGAGGGCAATTTGGGAATTTTGGCTGATCTAACGGGCAATTTTCACTGAAGCTTGATCGGACGGACGAGAAGAAGGCACTGATGGATGGCATCCATAGCTCCCAATCGAGATCCAACGGCCGAGATTCATCCTGACGTAAAACTAAAGGTCTGAAGGCTTATTTCAATGCGATCGGACGGTCCAGATTTGATCCAATGGTTGATCCAATGGCTGATATTAAATCCGACTTGATCTGGATTATTTTAAGGGATTTTTGAGTGATTTTTGGACCATTTGATCACCATCCAACGGCCAGAATTACCTAGATCTTAATTTGAGTTATTTTGGGAGTCTTAAACCTAGTTTTTGATAGAATTTGAGGGGAAATCAAATTCTTTATCTATAAAACCTATGGTTGTCGTACAAAAAAAAAAAATTAGAGAGAGACAAAGAGAGAGACGGGAGAAAGAGAGAGAGAAAGAGAGAGGAGAGAGATAAAAAAAAGTAATTTGTGAGAAAATCAAAAAGGTTTTTTTTGATTTTTCTTCAACGATCAAGATATCAAGGAGCCTCTTCTTCATCAAATTCTCCACATCAAGAGCAGCAGACAATCAATTTCAGCAATCAAACAGTCTAATTTTTTTCATACTTTTTATTTTATTTGCTATTTTTAAATTTGTTATCATGAACTAAATTTTATTTTACTAAGGCTAAGGTGTAGCCACTCTTTTGATGCAATATTCAGTGTGATTTATTTTTAAATTTTATTCATGAGGAGTATATAAATCTGATCTTAATGCTTTTAGATTACTGGCCATCTTCTAATTGATCTGATGAACATAGATGTTACGGACCAAGTACATCTATGTTAATGCTTCTTGATTATATACCTTATATTATGAATCAAATTAGAATTCATATGCATGTGGGAATTTTAGTGCGCTTTGGATGTAGCGTATTTTAATTAGAGGGTTTCACAAAACCTAATGCATTAATATTTCCAAAGGGTAATTAATAAATATTAATAGTTTTGCTATGCCTGGACCAAAGGATAGTGAATAAATTAGGAGACTCCACTGTCACATGAAATAAAATTAATCTAAAAATCTGAATATTGTATTGACTGAGTTGGTGAACCGATTGCCTTAGTAATCCATTGCTCTTGAATTTAAAACCCTAATAATTTACACTCTCTCTATTTAATTAAAAACTTTTAATTATTATTTTTTTTATTTTTTTATTTCTTATTCTCATAAATCGATCTTCTAAATAAAGCATAGGAAAGAGCTTTTCAGTACTTATTTTCCAATCCTCTAGGGACGATACTCTACTCATTCACTTTATTACTTGATCGACTGGTGCACTTGCCATAGCTATAAATTAGCACGCATCAAGTTTTTGGCGTCGTTGCCGGGGATTGTATCTAAAATAATATTGAAATTTTGATCCTAGCTTTACTTTAGAAATTTATTTTTAATTTTTATTATTTAAAAAAAAAATTTTAGTGCATGACACGTACTGGACATAGTAACTTACTACCTCTAGATCCAAAAATTGAAAGAACTATTAGAAGACTACAACAAGAGAGAAACATGGCAGCTGAAGATCCTAACGACATCAATCTAGGATTGGATATGGCGACTGAAGGACAGCATGAAGCTATTCGACCAGTACATCATCCATTAAATGATTACATCACACCATCTATAGCCGATGCAGCTTCGAGCATCAAGGAGACCGCCTGTACGAGCAAACAACTTCGAAATAAAGCCGGCGATGATCCAGATGATTCAATCAACTGTCCAATTCAGTGGACACATGCATGATGATCCGAATGCCCATATTTCTAATTTTCTTGAACTTTGCGATACTTTTAAAATTAATGGGGTGTCGGATGATGCTATTAGATTAAGGTTATTTTCTTTCTCTTTATGGGATAAAGCTAAAAATTGGCTTCATTCTCTTCCTGCAGGTTCTATCACAACTTGGGATGTTCTAGTCCCAAAAATTCTTAGCCAAGTACTTTCCACCTTCCAAAACTGCTAAGATGCGCAACGATATCACTTCTTTTATGCAGATGGACATGGAGACGCTATATGAGGCTTGGGAGCATTTCAAGAAACTGCTGAGGAGATGTCCACATCATCAACTACCCGTATGGCTTCAGGTACAAACTTTCTATAATGGTTTATCTCCTACTAATCGATCTATGATTGATGCAGCAGCAGGAGGAACCATTAATCAAAAAATGGAGGAAGAAGCCTTCGATCTGATCGATGAGATGGCATCAAATAGCTATCAATGGCAGACAGAGTGCATGATGCCAAAAAGACTAGCAGCTGTGCAGGGAGTAGATTGCGTGCCAACTTTACTAGCTGAAATTGCAGCCCTTAGAGCCGAAGTCAACAACTGAAAGGGAACAGCTATGCATGTTCAAAGCATGACTTATGACCTGTGTGGAGGAGGCACGATACGAGCAATTGTTAGACAGATAATCCTTTTGCTAAAACAACTGATACAGCTAATTATATTGGTAATTTTTTCAGACCACAACAAAATAATTCCTACTCCAACACATACAATCAAGGATGGAGACAGCATCCAAATTTCTCATGGAGCAATCAAAATGCAGCACAACAACCACCCCCGGGATTCCAAGTACCTGAAAAGAAGTCCAACATGGAAGAGCTGATGGTTAAATTTATGCAAAACCAAGAAGCAACTATAAAAAATTTGGAAGTAAACTTAGGCAGGACCAAACAGCAGCAATTCGAAACTTGGAGATGCAAATAGGTCAAATGGCTAAGATAATCTCTGAGAGACCTCAAGGATCCTTGCCAAGCAATACGGAGATAAATCCAAGAGGAGCAAGTCAATGCTATCACCCTAAGAAGTGGTACAAAGCTGGAGGAGCCACATCAGAAGAATGAGACTGAAGAGCCAACTACAAATAAGGAACCATCAACTCAAATTCGTCAGTCACCAAAACAACCAGCAGATGGATGGTCTCCAGGTATACGATTTGCTGATCCAAATGTGAAGCCCTACGTGCCGCCACTACCATTTCCAGAGAGACAAATACAGCATCCAGATAAGAATTTTCTAACTTTTTCAAAATTTTAAAGAATTTACATATTAATATTCCTTTTGTAGATGCTATTACTCAAATGCCCAGGTATGCCAAGTTTCTCAAAGAAATCTTAACAAATAAGAAAAAGCTGAAGGAGCATGAGAGAATAAATTTGAATGAAGAATGCTCAGCAATACTTCAAAATAAATTACCACAGAAGTTAAAAGATCCAGGGAGTTTTACTATCCCCTGCATTATTGGTGATTGTAGTTTTGATAAAGTTTTATGTGATTTAGGAGCAAGCATAAATCTCATGCCTTTTTCTATTTTCAGGAAGCTGGGTCTAGGAGAACCAAAGCCTACCACTATTACTCTTCAATTAGCCGATAGATCCATTAAATATCCAAGAGGTATAGTGGAGGATGTCTTGGTAAAGGTAAACAAGTTTATTTTCTCTGTTGATTTTATTGTTCTTGATATGGAAGAAGATTATGATGTACCCCTTATTTTAGGGAGACCCTTTTTAGCTACTGGAGGAGCTTTAATAGATGTTCAACAAGAAAAATTAATTCTTAGAGTCCAAGACGAACAAGTTACTTTTAATATTTTCAAAGATACTAAACATCCTGATGATAATCAAACTTATTTTCTAATTGATATTATTGACAATCCATTATATGAGAATTCTGTAGAAAATAGGTTTGAGACTATAAAAGCATGAGCAATGTCAAATTGAAAGAAGGACTCGATCAAACATGAAAGTATTCCAATTGAAGTGGCACCGGATTGATCCACTTTAGAACTTAAAGAAAGTCAAGCTGAAGACTATAAATCAGAACTACTAGATAGGTTGTTTCTTTTCTTTTTAGTTTTGATCATTTTTCTTTTCTTTTATTTTTTAGTAATTTGTTGTTGCTCTTTTACTGCTCTGGTGTGTATTTTCAATTTTGCAGAAAAATCAATGAGAACTCAAGCAAAATTTCAAAGCTCCAAAGAACCAGACTGAATAAAATCAGGTGTATTCCTTCCTGTCCTTTATTACATCCTTTATTTTTCTTTCTCCTTTAAGACAATGTAGAATAATTATATATAAAAAAAAAAAATCCATGTGTCAAGAAGAAAATCTTGAGCAAGATAAACTGGATAAGTGATAAAAGATAGAATTATTTGCTAATGAATGTAATGAGTTAAAGAAGTAGATTAGTTGGTCAACTTTTAGCAGCCTACTTAGGTCATTAAAAGATTATTAGCACTTTTTATTGCACATGCACACTAACAAGGCAAAGTAGGTATTGATTATAAGGCCAACTGAGGATTCAATTATCACTAAAAATTGGTAATTAATATACATTCTAATCAAAGAAACTTGAATTTAAGGAAAGAGCTACCTGCCTATAAATAAAGTGCAAAAGACAGAGTATATGTGGATTGCCCAAAGCCTAGTAACTGGGTCTCTGCACCTAGGTCAAGTGTGAAAATTCACGTAAAATGGTGAAGGAAAGGCCAGGATGCTCAGCACAATAAAAAAAAAAAAAAAAGAAAAGAAAAAAAAAAAAGGCAGTGTGAAAGCTACCTTAATTCATGAGTATAAAATTGAGAATGTATAGAAAATTGATCAAAATAGGTGATAAGAGAAGATACTTTTGTTCTTTTAATTTAATACTGAAATGCTATAGTTAGCCATCACGAACACAAGTGCTATAGATCTTTGATGTACTCTAAGAAAGTTTTTAATTGTATTGACTGAAAAATTTGCTTCTGAAGCTCAATGCTTAGTTAGCAGTATTTTCTAAACTTTTTGACCTTTAATCCTAGATTTTATCTTTGTGATGGATAATCTTATTGAAACATGGTATTAAATAAAATATTGCTAAGGGACTAGCAATGACTAAGTTGGGGGGTGTGATAAGTGGTAAAAATATACTAATAAAAGTATTAAATTATAAAATAAATTAATCTATTTTATTAGAAATTAATATTTTTATTAATCTTATGTAGGAAAGAAGGCCACCAATGTGAAGATCTTATTTTTTTGGTTCAGATGAAAAAAATTTCAGGCAAAACGGACTTCAAACGAGCCCAGAATCGAATTTCAAAAAAAAAAAAAAAAAAATGCCGACGCTGACGTCAGGATGACGTCAGCATTTTTCGCGGTACGCACGATGGACCATCTGAAGGGTATTTTGGGAATTTCACAGCAAGAGGCAGCGCTCTGATTGGCTGAAGAACGCGGCGGTCCATGCAACACCGGGCTCGCGCACGGTCCACGGAGGGCAATTTGGAAATTCTGGCTGATCCAATGGGCGATTTTCACTGAAGCTTGATCGGACGGCCAAAAAGAAGGTGCTGATGAATGGCATCCACAGCTCCCGATCGAGATCCAACGGCTGAGATTCATCCCAACGTAAAACTAAAGATCTGAAGGCTTATTTCAACGCGATCGGATGGCCCAGATTTGATCCAACGGTTGATCCAACGGCTGATATTAAATCCGACTTGATCTGGGTTATTTTAAGGGATTTTTGAGTGGTTTTTGGACCGTTTGATCATCATCCAATGGCCAGAATTACCCAGATCTTAATTTGAGTTGTTTTGGGAGTCTTAAACCTAATTTTTGATGGATTTTAGGGAAAATCAAATTCTTTATCTATAAAAACCTATGGTTGTCATGTGAAAAAAATATGAATTAGAGAGAGACAAAGAGAGAGACGGGGAGAAAGAGAGAGAGGAGAAAGAGAGAGAAAGAGAGAGGAGAGAGATAAAAAAAAGTGATTTATGAGAAAATCAAAAAGGGTTTTTTTGATTTTTCTTCAACGATCAAGACATCGATCAAAGGAGCCTCTTCTTCTTCGCCAAGTTCTCCACATCAAGAGCAGCAGACAATCAATTTCAGCAATCAAACAGTCTAATTTCTCTACATGCTTTTTATTTTATTTTCTATTTTTGAACTTTATTATCATGAACTAAATTTTATTTTACTAAGGCTAAGGTGTAGCCACTCTTTTGATGCAATATTCAGTATGATTTATTTTTAAATTTTATTCATGAGGAGTATATAAATCTGATCTTAATGCTTTTAGATTACTGGCCATCTTCTAATTGATCTGATGAACATAGATGTTACGGACCAAGTACATCTATGTTAATGCTTCTTGATTATATACCTTGTATTATGAATCAAATTAGAATTCATATGCATGTGGAAATTTTAGTGCGCTTTGGACGCAGCGTATTTTAATTAGAGGGTTTCACAAAACCTAATGCATTAATATTTATTTAAATTACACCTGGACCAAAGGATAATTAATAAATATTAATAGTTTTGCTATGCCTGGACCAAAGGATAGTGAATAAATTAGGAGACTCCACCGTCACATGAAATAAAATTAATCTAAAAGTCTGAATATTGTATTGACTGAGTTGGTGAACCGATTGCCTTAGTAATCCATTGCTCTTGAATTTAAAACCCTAATAATTTACACTCTCTCTATTTAATTAAAAAATTTTAATTATTTTTTTTATTTTTTTATTTCTTATTCTCATAAATCGATCTTCTAAATAAAGCATAGGAAAGAACTTTTTAGTACTTATTTTCCAATCCTCTAGGGACGATACTCTACTTATTACTTTATTACTTGATCGACTGGTGCACTTACCATAGCTATAAATTAGCACGCATCAAGTACAAGTCCTGGCCTTCAATGAGCAACGTAACTAATAGAACCTCAGAGTCAACCTCGATCAGCTGAAAGAAAAAAGGGAAGAAACCCAAGTTTGGATGGCGGCCTACAGGCGAAGGGTGACCCAATATTATAACTCCAGAGTCAAAGGTAAAATTTTCAGAGTGGAGAACTTAGTACTTTGGCGAGCCGCTATCTCTCAGCCTCAGAGCTAGGGAAAGCTTACCCCAAATTTGGAAGGACCCTATGAGGTCACGAAAGTTGTTCGATCCAGGATGTACTACTTGAAGAAACTCGGAGGGGCAGACCTGCCTCGACCATGGAATTTGAAAAATCTATGAATGTATTATCGATAATTTGATTACAATGAAATCGTCCTACTCTAATACCCTAATCTTTGTTGTGTACCGGTGATAAAGGAGGACTACCCCATGAACTTAATTTCATAACAAATACAGTCCATTAGGAACAGGAGGAGAACCTCGTCCTAACATGAGCAAAGTCGAAGATCTCATTTATTTTAGACGAGATGAGGGAAGAGGCCCTGACAATGGCCCTAATATGCCCCTACAGCCCATTAGGAATAGGAGAAGAACTTCGTCCTAATGTAAGTAAAGTCGAAGATCTCATTCATTTTAGACGAGATGAAAGGAGAGGTCCTGACAACAGCCCTAATGTGCCCTACACCCACTAGGAATAGGAGGAGAACCTCATCGTAACGTGAGCAAAGTCGAATACATCGTTCATTTTAGAAGAGATGAGGGGAGAGGCCCTACAACGGCCCCTAATGTGTTCCTACAGCCCATTAAAAATAGAAGAAAATCCATCCTAACATGAGCAAAAGTCAAAGACCTCATTCATTTTAGACGAGATGAGAAAAAGGCCCTGACAATAGTCAATGTGCCCCACAGTTCATTAGGAACAGAAGTAGAACCTCATCCTTACATGAGCAAAGTCAAAGACCTTGTTCATTTTAGATGAGATGAGAGAATAGACCCTGACAATGGCCCTAATGTGCCCCTACAGCCCGCTAAGAACAGGAGGAGAACCTCATCCTAATGTGAGCAAAGTCGAAGCCTCGTTCATTTTAGATGAGATGAGAGGAGAGGCCCTGACAATAATCCTAATGTGCCCTATAGTCCATTAGGAATAGAGGAAAATCTCATCTAAATGAGCAAAGTCGAAGACCTCGTTCATTTAAGATGAGATGAGGGGAGAGGCCCCAACACGGCCCTAAGGTGCTTCTATAGTCCATTAGGAATAGGAGGAGAACTCATCCTAACATGAGCAAAGTCGAAGACCTCATTTATTTAGACGAGATGAGAGAGAGGCCCTGACAATGGCCCTAATGTGCCCCTACAGCCCATAGGAATAGGAGGAGAACCTCTCCTAATGTGAGCTAAGTCGAAGACCTCATTCATTTTAGATGAGATGAGAGAGAGGCCCTGACAATGGCCCTAAATGCTCCTACAGCCCATTAGGAATAGGAGGAGAACCTCATCCTAAAATGAGCAAAGTCGAAGGACTCATTCATTTTAGATGAGATGAGGGGAGAGGTCTTGACAATGGCTCTAATATGCCCCTACAGTCTATTAGGAATAAGAGGAGAAAATCTCATCCTAACGTGAGCAAAGTTGAAGACCTCATTCATTTTAGACGAGATGAGGAGAGAGGCCCCGACAACGGGCCTAAGGTGTCCCTACAACCTATTCGGAATAGAAGGAGAACCTCATCCTAACATGAGCACAGTCGAAGGCCTTGTTTATTTTAGACAAGGTGAGGGGAGAGGCCCTATCAATGGCCCAAATTTGCCTCCACAAGCCAAGTTAGGAATAGGAGGAGAACCTCGTCCTAACGTGAGCAAAGCCGATGACTTCATCGATATAAGATAGGATGGAGGGAGAGACCCTATTGACGCCCCTAATGCATGGAGAGACCCTACCGATGCCCCTAATGCACCCCCATAAGCCATGATAAGAATAGAAGGAAAGCCTCATCCTAGCATGAGCAAAAGTCGAAATCTCATAGACCAAAAATGTGGAGAAGAAAAAAGCTTAGTGAAGAATCCTTACACATATTTTTCCACGACAACCTGACTATGTCAAATGCGAAAGGCAGAACCTTATCCTAATTTACAGAAGAGGTCCTAGTTCGACTTCTATAACAAGCCGATGTCCACAACAAGCATTTCATAAGAAGATGATAGAGAGAAAAATGAGCCTCAGGTTCTCGAATTGGTTTGAGCATCTCTGTAACAGGTTCAGACGAGCCAAAAGAAAGCTCGTCGAAGGAAAGATCGACTACAGCATTAGACGGTCCTGCATCCATGTCGTCTTCCTCCTCCTCCAGAAAGCTAAGGTTGAGCTCGGGGACTTCGATCGTCGCCTTTTTTTTTCCCTTCTTTCAAATTTCGAATTTAATTTCAAACTCAAAAGTAGGAGGACTATTGTTGGAGATAAATCCCACTCCTACCGAAGTCCAGTCTGATGCTTAGTCTAATGTAATTGATAATCATAAAAGAGCTTCGATCGAGAATTTTTCTTCAGTCAGATTCCTCCAGGAGCCGAACTCCTTTTGGACTTCTCCTTCGGTTGGATTTCTCCAAGAGTCGAACTCCTTTCAGATGTCTCCTTCAGTCAGATTTCTTTCAGAGTTAGACTCCTTCCAGATATCTTCTTCAGTTGGATTCCTCCAGGAGTCGGACTCTTTCTGGATGTCTCTTCTAATCGGATTCCTGTAGGAGCCAAACTCCTTCTGAACTTTTTCTTCAGTCAGATTCCTTCAGGAGCTAAACTTCTTCTAGATTTCTCCATCAATCAAACTCCATCTAGATTCCTCTAGCAGATTACTTTCAGATTTTAAATAGTATTCCTTCTGAATGATCTCCTCTACCCGTATTCTCTTTACGAGTCCGAACTCCTCTAGAATTGATATATGTCAAAACTCTGCACCAACCAATGCCTGCTTCTTTCAAACTTCAACTATTAAATCTCAACAAATGGGCAGCTCACAACAATGGACACCTCTCTTTATAACAAACTCCACGTGGCCCTGAGCGGCCCACTATCGGATGGTTACGACTGTCATTTATCTGTCTGCTACAGGCGACCCCACTATTGGATGGTTATGACTGTCATTATCAGTCTACTACGAGCAACACCTCTCTCCATAATAAATTCCATGTGGTCCTGAGTGGCCCATGATCAGACGGTTACGGTTGTCACTATCAGTCTGCTCTAGACTCCATCTATAAAAATGATCCTCTAGATATATTTTCTCTAAGCTCTCTTCTCCTTCTTAGAATTTTACTGAATTCTTATCTGAGCACTCCATTTCTATTGGTCAGAAGAGCTAATTTGATCATCGGAGGGTCCTATCGGAGTCACCACCATCGACTTCGGATGGGACTTTATTTTGTAGGTCATCGGTGGCAACCTCTTCTTCTCCAACTCTAGCTCAATCCGACGTCAACCAGATTCTGCACCAACAATGGTGATGGTTTGACTAGATTTTGATAGAGTTTGATTTGGATCAAACTCTTATGGAAAGAGTCCTAGGTGCAATGTACTCTTCCTTATCTACTCATGTTGGCACCTTTTAGACTAAATTTTGGCAATGAAACTAAATGAGATCTAGGTTTTCATATGGAGAATAAGTACTAGAGTCCCTTTGATCAAATAATAAGTGATTTGGTCAAAGAAGGACTCTAAATGGCATTAGGTTTAAGAAACCTTTCTCACGCCAAAGAGAGCATCACATGATTTTATTTTCCACGTAGAGATGCTATCATCCATACCATATCCCACACCCCCTCTATCCTCTCTCTCCCTCTCTTCTACAAGCCTAAAAGGTTAGGCATAAATTTGAGTTGAAGGTCCAAGGTTTTTAGCATAAGATTCAGGATCTATGCGACGATATTCGTGAGATGGATGGACTGTCTTTAGAAATAGTTTTGAAGGATCTACAGATTAGATTTAGATCTAATATTTAGAGAAAAGATTCATGAGGAGAAGATGTTCAGATCTTACCCGAGTGGATACCGGTAGAGGCCAGGCGCGTACATGGCTCCTTCTAGAACCTCAGGAACTAATAGGATCATCGCAGGATAATTAGATTTCCCAACAAGATACCTTAAATTAAATCTAATTTAATTTAATTTTTAATTTTTAATATTAGATCACTATGACTAGATCTGAGAACTCTTAGATCTAATCAGATTGTAGGGATTTTTGTAAAAAAATCCACCTCAAATTTGATCAAATTTGGACAATCCTACGATGGAAAATTAGATTTTTCCTTCAAAAACTACACGAAATGAGAAATTCTACGAGTATTCAATTAAGACAAGGCGGTGAAGAAGGAACAAAAGGAATATTATTTCATTCAAATGGAGTTCATTACAAGTGGAGGTTTGCAAGATTGATTATAAAAAAATGAGAGAGAATAAGTTCTACTCGAACTCGGACTTCAGACTTTCACCCCTAGCCAACACGAGGGAGTGCCTCAAATCTTTTACCTTTTCTTCAAGATCTCGCCTTATTGGTAAGCTCTCCCATAGCAATTTTTGAGATCTCCATTAGTCGTCTTTCATTTCTCTCAGCCTCTTCCTTAGAACCACAAACTTGGCCTAACATCCTTCATCGCATTCTCGTTATAAGCTATTTGGATCTTGAGCTAAAGAAGTTTGGCCTTATTTTGCTTGTAAGACACTAAAAGATCTCCAAGGGTCCTCTTTAGGGAAGTGATTTCCTCTAAATACCTGCTTGGGCTAGCCTGGATTCTATCCACTAACTATTTTGAAGCCACATCACCTCAGCATTCACCATTTTAAGCTTCTTCTTATACTCATCAATCTATCCACACCAGCCAATTTGGTAGGTCTCGTATGATCTCTCAGCATTTTGTAGCTACTTCTAGAGGTCGGAGAATTTCTTCGACCAATCCTAGCCATACTTTGCCTAACCTTGAACCCAAGCTAGGCCCTTCTTCAATTGATTGATCTTCTCTTTTACTTCATAAAGTTTGGCCTTAAGAGAATAAATCCTGGCAGTCGAGTCCCAGGCTTTCTTGCTGGTGAGTTTTCTCACCCGTTCTAGTTCCTCAATCAGATGGTACATTTTGGTAGTGTATTTCTTGAAGAATTGCTTGGATGACTAACGAAGATGGTTAATTTTAATGGTAGCTTCTACATAGTTCTTCTTGAATTTCTAGAGCTCATCTTTAGTCTTCTTCAGTTTCTTACTAAGTTGATGAACTTCCTTCCTTAACTTTTTATTAAGGGCCTTCAAGAAGATACCCTAAGTTAGAAGTTCAGCTTCAACTGGAGACTACGTTTAATGCACAAATATATCACAACATGAAGGTATGATAAAAAAGAAAATTCATTTTCATTACTTAAAATGTTTGAGTATAGGAGAGATAGAAGAAAAAGAAAAAAGTATAGCTATCAAAAATCTTCGACCTTCGAAGGTGGGGCAACAGATGAGGTCAGTGCATCCTTGGTGGTCTCAGGCTCCCAGGCAGGTTCGGAGGTCATTGTAGCGGGTTCAGTGGTTGGAAGAACGACACCAGCGATTGAAGGTTTGGCTTCTTCATTAGAAGACTCCCCCATTAGGAAGTTGAGATCTAGCTCTACAAATTTCTCAGCCACATTCCTTTGGCAGAGCTCGAAACCTCTAATGAAGGCTTCCTTGACAAAATTGATCTTTATGTCTTCCAGTTCTTTAAAGGCCTTGAAGTCCAAAATAGCTTGTTCTTTGGCCTTGGAGATCTGCCTTTTCTTCTCAGTAATCTCAGCCTCCACCTTCTGCCTCCTCTCTATCTCCAGAGCCAGTTCTTCCTTCACCTTCACTGAAGTTTGTTCAACATTTTGGGCCACCTCCTGAAGATGGCCAACTTCGGTAGATTTTTTCTTCAATAGATAGTTGACCTCGACCTTGTACTCTTTATGGATTTTCACCACCTCCGAGGTCTCGACCCTTTGAAGATTGATTGCCTTAATGTTGATCAATTAGTGACCCATCTGCAAATGATAAAGTTAGTTGTGCCTATGGAACATGAGTAAGTTTAAAAAGAAAGATAAGATAGTTACCTTGAGGAAAGCCCCGAGGGAATCCAAGTCCACTACTCAAGGTTGGTCCAGACGATTCTGTCCATGACTTCTAGCAATGTGCATCTATCGATCAAAGATTTGATGACCCTTCGATTATCGAAGGGAGACTTTCCCCAGTCAATATCGTCGCCATTGGACCCTTTAGAGTAATTTTATGTCTAGCTTTTTTGGCTAGCAACTTCTTCTTTTCTTCTCCACCTCCTTTTCCTTCTCAACGGGAGGTGCAAGGACTTAGACCTCAGTGGGTGGACTTGAGGACATTGGAGGAGCCATGACCTTGGTAGTAGAAGTAGTTTGGGCTAGGGTAGATAAGCTCGGATTATGAACCTTCGCCTTTTTGGATGACTCTCTAGGTGTGCTACCCTTTCTTTTATGAGCCCAAAGTTCCTTAGACAACCATTTCATTTCGTCCAGAGTCATTTCTATAATAGCAAACTAAAGTTAGAAGAAAATACAAAAGATTAGTTAATAAGATATGAATGTATACCTGCTAGATTGAGGAGACTTATGATGAGGTTAAATAAGATTAGATCATCTAGCAATTTGGATAATGGAGGAGCTCAGTAATTCCTTAATTTGCTAGCTGAGTCAAGATCCTCTCTTTCCAACATAGGACCTTGGTGGATCGAATCTCTAACTTGGCCTCAACTAGGAAGTCCTAATTCTAAAGACAGATAGAAAACAAAGAAAATTTTTTTCTTCCAATTATGGATATAAGAAGGGACACCCTTAAGTAATCCCTTTTTGCTGAATTGGGAGGATAGATACCACCAATCCATAGCGATAGGATGGTGTTTGAAAGTGAAGTAATTATGGAATAAGAAAATAGTGGGTTGGACCTTGGCTGTAATGCAGAGGAAAAGGAATCCTATGATAAACCTAAATGAGTTTGAAATCATAGAGATAAAGAAAATATTTAGAAATTGAAGGAGAGCTATAACAAAAGAAGAAATCGAGAGTTGAAATTTGGCAAGAAGGGCTTTAGTGTACAAATAGAAGCGACCTAGAAGAGAAGTGCAAGCTCAGCCACTTGGCCTGGAAAGCTCTAGTTCATATTTCAAAGGAACCTCATATTGGATTCTTATCAGGAAAAGATCTTCAGAGCACAAAGAGAAAGGAATGATTTTAGGTACGAAGGTTGAATGAGGGTGCATCTCTAAGTTTGGTCTCTTTCCTATGGATGAGATTTTGGGAGTTCAGACTGGATGAGCTCCTAGAACTGGTCAACCAAGAAATGTCAGAAGACATTTTGGATTGAACAGTCAAAAAAATCTTCTAAAATTGGATGAAAATTTGATGGATAGAAAGACAAACATGAAGGAAATTGTGGATCCCCTTCTAAGAAGTTTCTAAATACCAGAAAGCAAAAGAACAGGCAAAAAAGTATGGGCAGAGGGTTAGAACACTAACCTAAGGCAACCGAAGGAGTCAGAGATGTAGCCGATGGATTGGAAGATAAACTAGAATTGGATTGCGACTAGGATGATGGAGCTAAATACTTGGGCTCAAAGAAAATGGAGAGAAAAAAAAAAAACTCAGGCAAAGGTAAGAAGTCGGGAAGAAGAAGGCATTCAAATAGCTAGAAAAAATCAAGAGCAGTTATGATTGCAGATCCCCTTCATCCACACTTCATCTAATGTGTGTCCCACTCATCATAACCACAGCATACGTCTGATAGGATATTTATGGTGCCATACATGGAGCTTTGCACCACGGACAATTTTGAAGGAATCTCTTCGGGTCATTCGATATTAAAGAAGCTTCGACACCAGTCAGAAAGAGCCAAATATTAGATGAGTGTCCTAGAAATCAGATTAGCTGATACTTGTAATACACATTCAATGAGCATTTTTATAATTTTATTATAAATTAATAAAAAAATTATTTTTTATCATATTGTGTATTTAAAGTGTCTGTGATACATCCTTTGAGTTAACAAGTATGACAAATGCATATTTTCAAGAGTTGAAAATTTAAGGTATGTGTTGTCATAATTAACTCATAAACTACTCTCAATCGTAGGATCGTTAGGAGGATGGTGATCGATCAGATAGATCAGTGTACGATCGCATTCTTAGGATAGATGAGTCTTAAGTCTATGGTGTAGAGATACCAAAGTGACAGTATAGGTAGTCATTAAAGAGTGAAGACACTGAGCGTGACCACCTCGAGTAGTTATAAGAAAATCTACCTTCTCGTCAATGACTGAGCTCGATGCTGCATTGGTGTATTTGGTTCTTAGACCTGAGGTGCATCGATAATTCACCTTGAGTGTGTTATAGTTTGACTATACCATAACTTAGTCTCCTAGCCATTCGGAATCCTGAGATGTATGCTGGTTATGGCATGTTCATTATAGAAACTGATTCACACCAAGATGAGATTTATCAACCTCGATAGAGGAGAAGTCCTATGATGATCATCAGATTGAGTCCTTAAATCCATGGCCATGGCAGTGTGATATAATAAAAAAAATTTTCTATTAGGGTTTTATGTCGAACTCGGATCGAAAGATTCAATCATATGACAGGGTATTGGGTTTGACGAGTTCACCTTAACCCTAATCCTGTCGGGGCTCATGATAGAAGAACTCAATCACACATGTAGCTATACCAAGAGGTTCATATTTAGTTTTGATGGGTTGCCACCATATACTGCTAGGTGTCACTGGTAGATTTTGAAAGCAATTAAAATGATCTTGATGATTGATCATTCTAATTGGGTGAATTAGAAGAGTTCTGATCTATTGAAAGGTATTTTGATGATATCGATGATAGAGACCGCGATATGTCTCAGTATTATATGGAACTGAACCTAACTAGATTACACAAATAAGGGTTTAGGCCTGAATGTGATCAATTGAGCTAATCTAGTTTGATTGATTTAGATTTAATCTAATTAGGTTCAAGAAAATCGTGCTAGCATACAATTAAGCCTAACATTCTCCTTCTGTAGTCTTTTAGTTCGTCTCGGTTGAGCCAAATTAGTTTGAGCTCACTCAAGAACCCTGTATGGCTTTATCCTGGTCTAACTGAAGTTTGTCCAAGTTAGAAAAATATTATCCTAATCCATTAGATGGGAATAGGACAACACTTTCCAATTCCTATATTCAATAGGATAAGACCTACCAATTCTTGTCACTATCAGGACATGAGATGACCTAGATGCAGGAAAGAAAAGGCATGGGCATGCACCCCCTATAGAATTTCTAGGAGTGCATGCCCCCTTGGGTTTTCATGCACAAATATGTGCACACGCCCCATGATGGCATGTGCACATGGGGAAAAAGAGGAGAGAGTCTTATAAGGATGGGACTCTAGGGTTTCTTGATGGGTTCAAAGTCTTAGGCGCCAAACTATTTGTGCTTATCCAATTATGGCACCACTTATGGAGGGTTTTAGGATTCTCTAACCTGATTGGATCAGGTGACATCGCATGGCCAATCAGATTTAGATCTAATTAAATCAACCAATATGATTGGTTGATGCTGTGTGGCACTGCATGGCGCAGAAAAGTCTATTTAAACCCCTCCTGCGCCTAGGGTTTGAAGTGATCCAAATACCATGCCAGAAGGCTGCCGCCCCATCCTCTATTTGATGCTTCCTCTTCCTCCTTCTCTCCCTCTTCTCCACAGCCAAAGGTTGGGCTAAAATTCCAGCAAAGAATATCCAAGGCATTAGTGCAAAGATCAAGCAAGAGACGACACGTGTTTGTAAGATGAGCGCACTGCCTTCAACTATTGTTTTGAAGGCTCTATAAATCAGATCTAGATCTAATTTTTGGAGATCAGATATAGAAGGAGAGCATGTCTAGATCCAATCCAAGTAGACTTTGGTAGAGGTTAGGCACGTGCATGGCTAGATCCAAAACCCTAGGGGATGGTAGATCATTGACAGGATAACTAGTTTACCCAAATCTGGTACAACTATTATTCCTATTTTTATTTTTATTTTTCAATATCAGATCATAAGGATCAAATTTGAAAACTCTCAAATATGATTAGAGTCCATAGAAAAATTTTAAAATTTTTTTCTACAAATTAGATCAGGTCAGATCAATCCTATGGTGAAAAACTAGATTTTTTTCTTCAATTGGTATCAGAGTTGTGTTAGCAGTTCTATAGATCTACCTTAGATCTAATTTTAATTTTGTTTTATGATCTGATATTAGTAATTTTGGATGTTACATTAGATGTGATCAGATCTAAAATCAAAAAATTAAAAATTTTAATTCATATATGTGTTGTATGAGATGCATGTCCAGACTAGGTTTATAGATTTGATCTATGATATGCTTAGAATAAATTTTCTTTTGATATGATCAATTTAAAATATATTTTTAGATATTTTATTAGATATAATCAGATCTGAATCATGCATGTAAATGTTGATTTTTGATACATGAGATGTATGCAAAGTATGTATAGGTTAGATCATTAATTCTATATGCGATATATAATTTAGATCTAATGACTTTTATAGTATAGATTTATTTCTAATTAAAGCATTTTTCTTGACTAACTGGTTATAAGAGTAAGAAGGATTTAAAGGCTATCTCTTTCCATTCGATGGAGTGCTCTTATGGCGTGTAGGGGTGCTACGTGTCTGTCCTTAATAAAAAATCTGAACTAATTTTTTTACAAAACCCTAGATCCAAAAATTCTAAGATTTTTTATACATATTTTATTTATGAACCCAAACTTAATTAAGAATTAAGTTTATAAAATCAATTAGATCCAAAAATTATGAATTTTTAGATCTAAGACACCTTCATAAAATTGGGTTTGAGTATGGGTAGCTTAATTAGGTCTAGCGGTTGATCAAACTGAATCAAGAGCTGGTTAGATGGGATCAAGAGTGCTTAGAATTAACCAGCCCAATAGGATTATGCCTGGGTCAAGATCGGACTCATAGTCACATGTGGTCGACCAAGTTAAGACCTAATTTGGCTTCACAATTCGAGCGTAGATTATAAGCTAATTCGATTAGTTCTGGTTGGACAAATCGGTATCTAAGGTAAGTTTGGCAGATACGATCAGTGGTCTTTAATTAGAAGCTACTCGATCTGAATGCATTCACGATGAGTTAATGGTATATTCCTCCTACTAATCTTACTTACCTGGCTAATTGGGTCGATCCAATTCTGATTTGAGGTAGCTAACGATTCGAGCTAACCCATGCCACTAAGTTAGTCATAATTATTATGATTAAGTCAAGTCAAGTTTAAGAGACCTAAATCAAATCTTTCTAAAAAAATATTAAGTCATAGGTCTTCCATCATTATAGATGTGTGGGCCCTTCTCGGGGTTGATTGTTCTTGGCTAGTTGTAGTGGTTCAACTACATCGAAAAGATGCAACCATGTCTATTAGGCATTGGATGCTACGGATTGAAGGATGGGTTGGGCTCAATATTCTGGATACGATGAGAAACCCAATTAGAAATCCAATTCATGCAAATGTTGGGTCTGACATAACTAAGGATTGGAGTAATATTTCAGGCAGGGTGAGCTTGATGAATTAGAGACTAGGTTTGGGTGCACCATGATTAGAGAATCATTGGACAAGAGTTATCCACTCATCGGTTGATCCATCACCAATAACTATTAGGTGAGGTGGTGAGCCAGTCAGTGGGACCGCACCATCCACTAGAATCTTTGATCGTGGAGATTTTTGTATCTTTGCCAAGGGAGTGTAGGGATTCAAGAAAATAGTGGAAGCCTAATTTATTTAAAAATAAAATCTTTAAATAAATTGATTAAGTTTAATTATACAATCTAACTAGAAACTTTGACTCTCTATAGAAAAATATCTGCATTAAATCCACTAGCCTGAATCCTAGACACCAACAGACTGACTGAACGCAATTACAAAGATTGACTCAAAAACTATAAAATTATTTTGGGTTCCAAGAAGCTGTCTTATGTATTGGACCAGGACCAACCAATTTTACCAGCTTGTCTGACCGTAGATCAGAGAGCATCTCTAGAGAAATGGATGGATGATGACAATAAAGCTAGGTACTACATATTAGGCTCAATGTCTGATAAATTATAATGCCAACATGAAGACATCTAAACTACTTGCCAAATATTGGCTCACCTGCAATAGTTGTTTGGTGAGCAGAGTCATATAGCCCAGTATCTAGTCTCCTAGAGACTTTTTAAGACTCAGATGCATGATGGACAGCCGATCCAAGATCATTATTTGATAATAATCAAGGATCTAGAGGAGCTTAAGAAGCTTGGTATCATGCTTGACAAGGATCTACAGATTGATGTGATTCTGCAGTCCTTGACTGATGCATATGGGCAATTCATCATAAACTTTCATATGCATAAGCTTCAATGTACCTTGGCTGAACTCATGAATATGCTAGTTATTGCTGAGCTTTCTTTGAAAAGTTCAAAAAACTCAGTACTTATTATGGAGTAGACTTCTTCCAAGAGAAAGTCTTTTGGAAAGAAGAAGAAGTCTGTGAAGAAGTAAAAAACTGAAGGTGGGAAGAAGAAAAAGGAAGAGCTAAAGAAAAAGATCACTGACAAAGAAAAGTATTTCCATTGCAACACCGACGATAATTAGAAGCAGAACTATCTTTTATACCTAGCTAGCTTGAAGA
Organism: Cocos nucifera; assembly: GCA_006176705.1. Classification (NCBI taxonomy): domain Eukaryota; kingdom Viridiplantae; phylum Streptophyta; class Magnoliopsida; order Arecales; family Arecaceae; genus Cocos; species Cocos nucifera. Next base: position 113,538 of record QRFJ01003717.1, on the reverse strand, counting down.
ACAAGAAGGAGGTAGATCTTTCTGGAGGTATGCTCATAATTGAATCTAACTTAATGGTTTCTTCTGCATCCAGTTGGGTGCTTAACTCTGATTCTAGTGCTCAATTGTGCACTTCTATGTAGAATCTTGAAGAGAGCAGGAGGTTGAGGGTTGGTGAGATGATCCTACGCATTGGAAATAGAGCAAGGATTGCTGTTGTGGCCATGAAAACCTATCCTCTTTGACTACTGATAGGATTAGATTTAGTACTTAGGGACTGTTACTTTATGCCTGTAGTAAGCAGGAATTTGATTGTTATTTCTTGTTTAGCACAGGAATGTTATGTAATTAGCTTTCTTAAGGATCACTATACTATTCTTTTTGAAAGAAATAAAATTGTAAGTAGTTTCTTGATTAACGGTCTCTATCAGTTGCATGTTGATGTATCTATGTTAAATATCGAGCAAAACATGTATGTCGTAGTATCTAAGTGATCTAGGGATAGTCTGAATGATAGGTATCTATGGCACCTTAGGCTAGGTCATATAATCGAAGATAGGATTAACAAATTGAAGAAATTCCTACATATGAGTCCATTGACTTCTGAGTTATATCTGATTTGTGAATCATGCCTTCAAGAAAAAAAGACCAAGCTCTCTTTCATGGGACATAGGGAAAGGGCCATGGACCTACTTGCCCTGGTACATATAGACGTATACAGCCCATTTGATGTACCGGCTAAAGATAATTATATCTACTTCATTACCTTTATTGTTGATCTATTTCAGTATGGGTATGTATATTTGATGTGACATAAGTCTGAAGCCTTTGAAAAGTTCAAGAAATTTAGACATGAAGTAAAAAAGCAAACTAAAAAGCTCATTAAGATTTTTCGATCAGATCTAGGAGGCGAATATCTTAGTCGAAAATTCCTAAACTATCTTAAGGACAATGGCATAGTCTTTAAAAGAACTCCACCTAGAATATCTCAACTCAACGAGATTTTAGAATAGAGAAAACAAACCCTATTGGATATCATCCGATCCATGATGAGCTTCATGGACCTTCCTGATTTTCTTTGGGGACATAGTCTAATGACAATAATATATCTACTAAATAGGGTTCTCTCTAAAATTGTTCCTACCATACCATATGAGATATGGCATGGTAAGAAACCAAGTTTGAGTCATCTTAGAATTTGGGATTGTCCAGTCCAAGTTAAAAAATAGTAGGTGGATAAATTAGAGTCTAGATCCTTTAGAGCTCGATTCATTGGATATCCTAAGGAGTTATTAGGATATTATTTCTACATTCTAGAAAACCATAATGTGATTGTGAGTCGACATGCCATCTTTCTTGAAAAATAGTTTATTCAAGATGGTGGTATCAGGAGATAGATAAGGCTCAAGGAGAAGGTCTTCGATGAGCAATGAGCTAAGGAACCTAAGGAACTAAATCAGTTCGGGCAAGTCCAAACACAACCTCCTCCACCTCGTAGATCAGGTAGAATTTTTTACCCTCCTGAGAGGCACTTTGGTACAATTTCAAAGGATGTAGAGAAAATGTTTCTCATGAAAAATGGGGTTCATAGTGATGATCCCAACACCTATGATGAGGCGATATTAGATATCAACTCCAAGAAATGGTTAGAGATAATGATGTCAGAGATTGACTTGATGCACTCGAACCAAGTTTGGACCTTGATAGATCCACCTGAAGTTATTGTACCTATTATGTGTAAATAGATCTTTAAAAGAAAAATAGGTGTCGATGGGAATGTAGAGACATTCAAAGCTAGGCTTATAGCAAAAAGGTATAGTCAGTGCAAAGGCATTGACTATCAGGAGATCTTTTTGCCAGTAGCCATGTTAAACTCCATCTGCACACTACTTGCTGTTGCAATCTATTTTGATTATAAAATATGGTAGATGGACATGAAAATAACGTTCCTAAAAAGATATCTTAAGGAAGATATCTATATAGAATAGTCACTTGGTTTTACATCCAGTGATAGTAATCATAAGGTCTGTAAGCTGCAAAGATCCAAATATGGACTCAAGCAAGCATCTCGAAGCTGGAATGCTAGTTTTAATGATGTGATCAAATCATTTGGTTTATCAAAAATGAGGAGGAGCAATGTATTTTTAAAAAGATCAGTGGAAGCGCTGTTGTCTTTCTCGTATTGTACGTGGATGACATCCTCTTAATTGGGAATGATATTTTCATATTGACATCTATCAAAATGTGGTTGTCAAAAGAGTTCTTTATGAAAGACCTAGGAGAAGTACCTCTTATATTGGGAATAAAGGTCTATAGGGATAGATTGAATATGATGCTAGGTCTATCATAGAAGATGTATATAGAGGAGGTGTTGAAGAGGTTCAGCATGGAAGACTCCAAGAGGGGATTGGTGCCCTTTAGAAAGGGCATTCATCTCTCCAAGCAGATGTGTCCCAACACATCTTAGGAGATTGAATGCATGAGCAAGATCCCTTATGCTTTGGCAATAGGAAGCCTCATGTATGCCATATTGTATACACGATTTGATACTGCACATGCTGTGAGTGTCATGAGTAGATATCAGTTGAATCTAGGTGAAGAGCATCGAACTTCTATAAAATGTATCCAATGGTATACAGACTTAGACTTTATGTCTGATATAGATGATCAAAAGTCAACATCTAGATGTCTGTTTGTATGCAATGGTGGTGTTGTTAGCTAAAAGAGTTTCAAGCAGATAGTGATTGCAGACTCCACAGTGGAAGCTGAGTATATTGGTACATCGGAAGCTATGAAAGAAGCATTCTGGTATAAGAAGTTCACTACAGAACTTGAAGTGACGCCATCAGATGCCATCCCTCTATACTATGATAATAACGGTGCCATAGCCCTAGCTAAGGAGTCGAGGTCTCATCAGAAGTCGGATCATATCGAATGGCGATATCATCTCATCTGCGATTACGTCAAGAAGGGTTACATCGAGGTGAAGAGAGTCGACAATGCAGACAATGTGGCTAACCCACTGATGAAGCCATTAAGCCAGTAGAAGATCAAAGTCCATCTTAAGAAGACGGAACTTAGATTTGTAGCTAATTAGCTTTAGGTCAAGTGGGAGTTTGTTAGATGAGTGCCTTAGAAGCCAGATTGGCTGACACTTGTAATACACATTCTAGGAGCATTTTTATAATTTTGATTATAAATTAATAAAAAAATTATTTTCTATCATATTGTGTATTTAAAGTGTCTGTGATACATCCTTTAAGTTAACAGGTATGATAAATGCATATTTTCAAGAGTTAAAAATTTAAGGCATGTGTTGTCATAATTAACTTATAAACTACTTCCGATCATAAGATCGTCATAAGGATAGTGATCGATCCGAAATATTGATGTACGATCACTTTCTTAGAATAGATGAGTCTTAAGTCTACGACATGGAGACACTGGAATGAGAGTACAAGTACTTATTAGAGAACGAGGGCACTGAGCGTGACCACCTCGAGCAGTCGTAAGAAAGTCTACTTTCTCGTCAATGACTAAGCTCGATGCTATAGTTGTATGTCTGGTTCTTTGACTATAGCATAACTCAATCTCCTAGCCATTCAAAATCCTGAGGTGTATGTTGGCTATGGCATGTTCATTGTAGGAACTGGTTCACACCAAGATGGGATCTATCAACTTAGATAGAGGAGTAGTCCTATGATGATCATAAGATTTGTTGGAATATCAGCTACTCTGATACCACTTGTTAAGGATCTAGTACCAAATTATTATGACAGAAAGAAGAAATAAATAAAATAAGAAAATAATCAAGTATGTGGATCAGCCCAAAGGCTCGCCTCCATAGGGCATGCAAAGTTTCACTATGAAAGAGAAAAATAGGTACAAGAGAAGAACACCCACTCTCAACTCACCGTATATAAATTTCTTTCAACTAGAAGCTATCCTCTCAAAAGCTCTCTCAGAATCTTAAGGAGACCCTCAGAAGCTATAAGATGCTCTGTCCTTACAGCCTCCTCGTCGGATGCTATGCACCTGTTGCTTCTCTCTCTCATGGGCTGCACATACTCGGCACTCTGCCAAGCTTCTTTTGATGGCTGCCTAAGCCTCTCTACATGCCTCTCACACCACATGCACCACCTTGCTACTCCACAGCACCTCAGCCCTTTAAATAGAATGAGAATCCTCTTCTCAACAGTTCACAGGAGTCCTTATAGGGCTCTTTCTCCTAATATGAGTTGAATATAACCTTGATGGAGTCTTCGAATATTTTCTAACCTTCAGATCATGACCACAACCCTTCATGGCTACTGGATCCTGTGGTCCATGTGCAACTTCCATAGATCTCTTGGATTAATCATAATCTAAGTCCAAATAAAAAACCCCATCTATTCTATTAGCCTCCATCGATCCAGCTCGATCAGGGGTTGAGCTGGCTTGATTGCATCTAGTATGAACTCCTACTTTCTGCCTGCTTGAGAGAGCTAGCTCGACTGCGGTTCGAGCCAGCTTGATCTCAGTCTGAGCTGACTCGATCTCGTATCCAAGCTAGTTCGACTGCTTATTGATACTGATTCTTCTCTACTGTGGATCGAATTCGAGACATCAAATTCTAACAATCTCCACCTCAACTCGACATTCAACCTCCACTTGACTTTGATAGCTTGTGATTCATCTTGTCCCCATGCCCTAGGGCAATCACCTATTGATCATGGATGGGCAAATGTGGGAATCGAGCCAGGCTACTCGATCCCACCTCCATCATGGGTTGTGTCCACTCTGACTAAAAACCTATTCAGAGAATTCTCCTACGGTAATAGGAACTTCACTCTATGATGTTGCCTCTCGTCCTCCCGAGTCTTCCATCCCGTGCCCAATCCATCTCCACGTGGAGCTCCACCTCACACTGGACTTCCTCTAGCTCCTAAAAGTCCATGTCACACTAGACTTTCTGTCAGATAGTAATATCCTCTCATCATCTTCTTCCCCTTCAATATCATTGTATCATCATGTTTGACCTTCAAGATTCCATCACCAGCTACCCACCTATAGCCGTTTGAATCTAGTTTGCTCAGTAAGATAAGATTCCATCTAAAATCGGATATATATGGGACCTCTCCCAATCTCCTCATTACACTATCATCTATCCTCCAGCTGACCATCCTGATGCCTTTGATTGCATAGCTCGATCCATCCGATAGATAAACAGTGCCCTCAACACTCTCTAAGGAGTCAAACTGCTTTTTTCTGTAATAAACATGATATGTTCATATAGAATCTAAAATTCACTATTAGGAAAAAGTAGATATCTCATCAGATATCTTCAAGACATCATCCTCTGACTCGCTACTAGCCGTCGCTGTAGTAGCCCTTGTTCGATCTTTGAGTTGTGGGCAATCCTTGACTCGATGCTCCAACTTATTACACCTATAGCATCTAATCTTACTTTGGTCCCTCATCTTGAATCTGGATCATCCTTCTCACGATCTTCTGCTGCTCTATCTACTGCCTCTTAATCCTCTAGAAATCGATAATGCTGAGCTGCCACCATCTGAGTTCGAAGTTGGGTTCTCCCTCCTGAGAACCTCATTTTAAAGTAATGCTGCAGTGACTTCATCCATCTTGATGGTGCTCTTTTTCACTATAAAAGCCATCACAAAGGACTCATACAAAGTGGAAAGCGATGCTAGTAAGACCAACACCTTGGTCTTCTCCTCAACTATTTTACCAATGCTAAGAATATTTGTGAGGATCTTCTAGAAGTTATATAGATGCTCCCACACGCTCTGGCCTTCATCCATCCATAACTGGTAGAACTACCTCTAAAGAAATAGCATGTTGGTAAGCGATTTCGTCATGTACAACTCCTCAAGCTTCGACCATAGCACCATCGAGGAAGTCTCATCAAGTACATGGATCATAGCATCATCCACTAGGTACAAGTGGATCATGCCTACCATCTATATCTAGATCCACTTCCAATCCTTCACCTCTGTGGTAGCTAGTATCTCATCGTAGAAGAGAGCATCGATTAATTCATATTGGATGAGGACATCCTTTATCCTTGCTTGCCACAAGGAGAAATTGCTCTTCCCATCGACCTTGTTGATCTCCATCTTGATTGTGCTTATCTTCTCCATATTTTTTAATATGTATCCATTGCTACAATCTATGCTTTAGTACTGTCTTGCTCTGATATCAATCTATTAGGATATCAGCTACTTTGATACCACTTGTTAAGAATCTAGTACCAAATTATTTCAATATGAAGAAGAAAGAAATAAAATAAGAAAATAATCAAGTATGTGGATCAATCCAAAGGCTCGCCTCTATGGGGCATGCAAAGCTTCACTATAAAAGAAAAAAATAGGTATAAGAGGAGAACACCCACTTTCAACTCACTGTACATAAATTTTTCTTAACTAGAAGCTACCCTCATAAAAGCTCTCTTAAAATTCCAAGGAGACCCTCAGAAGCTACAAAATGCTCTGCCCTCACAGCCTCCTCGTCGGATGCTATGCACCTATTGCTTCTCTCTCTCACAGGTTGCATGTACTCGACGCTCTACGAAGCTCCTCTCGATGGCTACTTGAGCCTCTTTATGTGCCTCTCATGCTACACATGCCACCTTGCTGCTCTACAGCACCTCAGCCCTTTAAATCGGATCAGAATCCTCTTCTCAGTAGTTCACAGGAGTCCTAACAGGGCTCTTTCTTCGAATATGAGTCGAACATGATCTTGATGGAGTCTTGAAATATTTTTCAACCTTTAGATCATGACCATAATCCTTGATGGCCACTAGATCTTGTGGTCCACGTGCAACTCCCATAGACCCCTTTATTGACCCTTGGACTGATTTTGATGATAACAAAAGCATTTGAGTATAATTTGTTAAGTTACTAATATTGTTTTTGAGGATGCATAGTTAAATTTCAAGTAGTTACAATGATATAAGTGACTTCCATCAATCAAATAAAGAATCATCAATCAAGAGGCTTTTGAAGAAAATAAAGACTTTACACATCATAAAAAGAATGATTAATGAGAGATAAATTAAGTTTAAGAAGCAAGTCTAGCCTACAAAAAAAATTGGAGAAGAAAGGTTGTCAAAACCCAAATGGCATGCTTGGCACGTATCTTAGTCGACTAAGATTAAAGATTAGCCAACTATGTCTTAGAAAATAGCAAAGGAAGAAAGCACAAAAAAATGAGATTTCTGGATCGAGGGACTTTAGTTGACTAAATCTCAGAAGTTAGTCGACTATCTCAGAAGACTACAAAAGATAGACAACACATAAAAATAAAATTTTTGGATCCAAGGGACTTAGTCGACTAAGTTTCAGAAGTTAGTCGACTATATCTTAGAAGACTACAGAAGATAGGAAGCACAGAAAGGGCTAAAGTTGAGGTGTAGGGGACTTAGTCGACTAAATTACTATAACGGCTAGTTTTTTTTTTCAGAACTACACTTTTCAGCCCCAACTTTTTCGAACGGCTAGATTTTTGTGCCCAATAGCTAGGACATTAAATGTGGCTTCTTCAGAGATTTTAGAGTGGTGGGAAGGCCTAGGAATATAAGAGACATTTAAAAACTTCAAAAAAGATTTCTTTTGCAACCAATATTCAAGAGCATTCAAGCCTACACCAAGTGCATTCATTGTGAGAGCTATCAAGTGAAGAGAAGGATTCATTTTTCTAAAGATTCTCTATCCTTCTAATCATCCTCGAAGTGAGAGAAGCCAAGATGCAAGCATTGAAGAGCTTCATCAACTTCTCTCAACCATTCAAGAAGAAGAGCAAAGCAATCATGCTTCCATCTTCCAAACTCTTCTTCTTTGGGCTTCATTGAGTTTTTCTTACTAAACTTCTTTTAATAGTGTGATTGTGTTGTATTTATTTATAAATTTTTTGGGGTGAGAAACTTGGGGTTGGTTCAAACTTAAAGTTGGACGTTGTAAAGGTTTGATTGATGAACCTAGATCAAAACCAATTGGGGTTAATTGTTAGCCCAAAAAAATAATCATTGTAGAGGTTGTAGTTGGTAAGCCTAGGTCAAAACCAATCGGATTGGATTATTAGCCCAAGAGAAATAACTGAACTATAATCAATTGAGTGATTATAGTTGAACTCTCAAGTGATTTACTTGAGGAGTGGATGTAGGTGCCAAGATTGGTGCCGAACCACTATAAAAGCTTGATCTCTTATGCTTGTATTATGTTATTTTCATTGCTCTCATTCTATACTTAAATTTCACATTATTTCACCAAGCACTCAATATTAAAATTTAGCTAAATTAGTAACTAAAATTTTTAAAACACCCTATTCAGCCTCCTCTTGGGTGGCCATCCTTGGATAACAAGTGGTACCAGAGCGGGTGCTCTATATTAGTTGTTGACCTAACGGTCTTAGAGCTAAAGATTTAATGGCAAACCCAATTGGAACTTTATTGGTTGAAGGGCAATCAACCAATAGACCCCCACTTTTCAATGAAATCAATTATACCTATTGAAAAGCAAGAATGAGGATATTTATTCAAGCACATGATTATGACATGTGGAGTATCATAGTAAAAGGTCCTTACACATCCATAATCATAATTGATGGCATGTCCATTCCAAAGCTCGAAAAGGATTAGGATGAACATGACAAAAGAGAAGCATAACTCAATGCCAAAGCAATGAATGTGTTATATTGTGCTTTGGATGCAAATGAGTTTAATAGGATATCAACATGTTCATCTGCCAAAGAAATTTGAGATAGACTTGAAGTTATCCATAAGGATACTAATCAAGTCAAGGAATCTAAGATAAACATGTTGGTACATAAGTATGAATTGTTTAAAATGGAATCACATGAAACTATCATCGAAATGTTCATAAGATTCACTAATATATTAAATAGTTTAAAAAGTCTAGGAAAGGATTATTCTAATAGTGATATCGTATGAAAAATTCTTAGGTCCTTGTCAAAAAATTGGGAGCCAAAAGTGACTGCCATTCAAGAAGCAAAGGACTTAAACAAGTTAGCTTTGGAAGAGCTCATTGGATCTCTTATGATCCATGAGCTAAATATGAACCAAGAGAAGGAAGAAGAGGTGAAGAAAAAGAAAACAATAGCCCTCAAGGCTGCTACCATTCATCAAGAAGAAAGTGATTTTGAAAAGAGTTCGGAGGATGATGAGGAGATGGCCATGATAGCAAGAAGATTCAAGAAGTTCATGAGAAGGAGAAAGAGATTGAAACCTAAGAAAAAGTTTAACAAGGAAGAAGGTAGCAATGAAAAGGAAAAAGAAAAACAGAAGGAACAACCATCCATTTGCTATGATTGCAAGAAGCCCGAACACTTCAGGATGGATTGCTCAATGTTGAAGAAAAGCTCTAAGAAATTCAAGAAGAAAGCATACAAAGCCATATGGAGCAATGATGAGGACTCTTCTTCAAGTGAGGAAGAATATCAAAGAGAAGAAAAGACAAATCTTTGTCTCATGGCACATAATAATGATGAGGTAAATGACGATACTTCAATTTTAGATTTTATCTTTAAAGAGTTATATGATGCTTTTAATGACTTAATTGATGATTTTAAGAAGTTGTCACATAAGAATAAAGAACTAAAGAAAGATAACCAAATCTTAACCAAAGACAAAGCTAAAGTAGAAGAAGATATGAAAGAATTGCAAAATAAATTAAATGAATCTAGTGAAAAAAATGTCTCCTTGCAAGATGAAATAGTAAGACTAAGATCAATTGTGGATAGATACATGATTAGCTCAAAGAATCTTCAAACATTGATTGATAATCAAAAGATGGTTTTCGATAAAGCTGGTTTAGGATACAATCCACAAAGAAAATAAAAATCTCTAAGGAATGTGTTTGATAGATCACAAAATCAAAGAAAAAGAATAACTTGCTTTAAATGTAACAAAATTGGACACAAAGCATTTGAATGCATAATGAATGCAAACAAGAAGCTTAATACAAACCAATCAAAGATAAGATAAATTTGGATTCTAAAAGGAACTATTTGCGCTAACCTCAAAGGACCCAAGTTAACTTGGATACCTAAATCTATGTGATTTTTTGAATAGATGTGCTTGGCATCCATGAGAGCTAAAAGAAGATGATACCTAGATAGCAGATATTTGAGGCACATGATGGGAGATAAATCTCAATTTATCTCTCTTGAAGCAATGGTTGGAGGTGTGGTGACATTTAAAGATAATGATAAAGACAAAATTATTGATCTCGATAATATTTTGATCATACCTTCTACTTGTATAGAAAATGTATTGCTTGTTGATGGTTTAATGCATAATCTACTTAGTAGTAGTCAATTATGTGATAAAAATTTTAATATTTCATTTAAATCATCTCATTGCATAGTAACCAATTCACTTGATGATAACATTAAATTCATAGAAAAAAGACATAGCAATGTTTATATTATTGATCTTGATGAACTTAAAATGAAAAATATTGAATGTCTTGTTGCTATGAATGCTAAAATAAATGAATCTAGTTGGATATGGCATAATAGGCTAGGTCATGTAAGCATGGACTTATTGTCTAGATTAATCAAGCTTGACTTAGTAAAAGCCTTATCCAAAATAAATTTTGAAAAGAATAAGATTTGCAAAGCATGTCAATTCGAAAAATAAACAAAATCATCTTTCAAATCCAAGAATATTGTCTCAACAACTAGACCTCTAGAGTTAATTCATATGGATTTATTTGGACCAATTTTAACTACAAGTCTAGGAGGAAAATGATGTGGTTTTGTGATAATAGATAATTTTTAAAGGTATACTTAGAGTTTATTTTTATCTCATAAAGATAATGCTTTTGACATGTTTGTTGAGTTATTTAACAAAATTACAAAAAAAAAGAGAGATTTTATATATAAGAAGTAATCATGAAATAGAATTTGAAAATCAAAAATTTAAAAGTTTTTATTTTAAGAATAGAATAAATCATAATTTTTCAGCCCCAAGGACATCCCAACAAAATGGGGTAGAAGGAAAGAATAGAACATTAATTGAAATGGCATGGACCATGCTTTGTAAAAGCAATCTTCCAAAATATTTTTAGATGGAAGCTATTAACATTGCATGCTATGTGCTAAATAGAGCATTAATTAGACCTATTTTGAAGAAAACTCCATATGTGCTTTATAAGGAAAAGAAACCTAATTTTTCATATTTTAAAGCTTTTGGATGTAGATGCTTCATTTTAATAAATGGTAAAGATAAATTAGGTAAGTTTGATGCAAAATCAGATGAAGGTATTTTTCTAGGCTATTCAACTAATAGTAAAGCATATAGAGTATTTAACAAAAGAACATTAGTTGTAGAGGAATCCGTACATGTCATCTTTGATGAAACTAACTCTATAAAAGCAAGAGAAGAGGAAATTGAAATGAATACAGATAATTTAGAAAAGGAATTGAAGAATATGACACTTAAAGATACACCTTCACAAGAACGAAAAGGTGAAAAGTAAGATGTCGAAGAAAGGGAGCAACAATCTTAAGAGGAGAAAGGTATATCTAATTTACCAAAAGAATGGAGGTATGATCACAATCATCTCAAAGAATTAATTATTGGTGATCCATCTCATGGAGTTAAAACTAGATCATATGTTAGGAAAGCTAGGAATCATATTACATTTGTATCTCGCTTAGAACCTAAGAACATAATTGAAGCTGAAAAAGACTCAAATTGGATATTAGCAATATAAGAAGAATTAAACCAATTTGAAAGAAACAAAGTTTGGGAACTAATTGAAAGACCTAAAAATATTCTTATAATTAAAACTAAATAAATTTTTATAAATAAACTTGATGAAAAGGATAATGTAATTAGAAACAAGGCTAGATTAGTTGCACTAGGATATAATCAAGAAGAGGGAATCGATTTTGATGAATCACTTGCACTTGTAGCTAGACTTGAAGCTATTAGATTGCTCTTGTCATTTGCCTGCTTTATGAATTTCAAACTTTTTCAAATAGGTGTAAAAAGTGCAATCTTGAATGGACTAATTAAGGAGGAAGTTTATGTTGAACAACCTCAGGGTTTTGAAAATCAAGAATTGCCCAATCATGTTTATAGGCTTAAAAAGGCACTCTATGGATTAAAACAAGCCCTTAGGGCTTGGTATGATGGATTAAGCAAGTTTTTATTAAACAATGACTTTAGAAGAGGAAATGTAGACAAAATATTATTTATTAAAAGAAAATCAAATAGTTTACTAATTGTACAATTATATGTTGATGATATTGTATTTGGAGCTACTAATAAAGATTTATGTAGAGAATTTACTAGTCTATGCAGGAAAGTTCGAGATGAGCATGATAGGGGAACTAATTTCTTTCTTGGACTCCAAATCAAGCAATCATATAAGGGAATCTTCATCAACCAAAGCAAATACATAAAGGAATGCTAAAGAAATTTGGAATGGAGAACGTTAGAGGCAGTGGCACCCCTATGAGCACAAGTTGTAAGCTTGATCTAGATCCAAAAGAAAAGGCAGTATATCCCAAACTATATAGAGGTATGATTGGATCTTTGCTTTATTTAACTGCAAGTAGGTCAGACATAATATTTATTGTATGCATGTGTGCACATTATCAATCAAATCCTAAGGAATCACATGTATTAGCAGTTAAAAGAATCTTTAAGTATCTAATAAATACTCAAGATGTTGATTTATGGTACTCTAAACAATCTTCATTAGATTTAATTGGTTATAGTGATTTAGATTTTGCAGGTTGTTACTTAGATAGAAAAAGTATAAGTAGAACATGTCAATTTCTAGGAGTAAATTTGATCTCTTAGTTTAGCAAGAAACAAAACTTGGTAGCCTTGTTAATGGCGGAAGTCGAATACATTGTTGCTGGGAGTTGTTGTGCTCAACTATTATGGATCAAACAATAACTAGAGGACTATGGTATCACTTGTAATAATATTCCTTTTCGATGTGACAATACTAGTGCTATAAACTTAACAAAGAATCTAATATTACACTCAAGAACAAAACATATGGAGGTAAGACATCATTTTATTAGAGACCATGTACAAAACAATAACATAACTCTTGAGTTTGTGCCAACTGAAAATCAAATTACAGATATTTTCACCAAACCTTTAAATGAAGAAAGGTTTTGTGCCATAAGAAAGCAATTAGGGCTATTTGATCCATATTGTTAAGATTATGATTATGTTTGTATGTTGGAATGATTGTTATGATGTGATAAATCTCTCATAAATCATGCTTGCATTAATTTCATTGAAAAAGGCATGGGTCACTGCAAAATCCCTTAGACTGAAACTCTAACCATTAGGTTCTGTGCCAAACTAAGCAGACTAAGTTAAAAAATTCTTAGTCGACCAAGAATTTAATCTTAGTCGACTAAGTGTCGGGAATCTTGTTTATAAAAATAGAATATCCGCAGGACATTGTCTATTTTCCGTTCCGCCCTCTCTTAGTTGTCTCTCCTTAGAACCCTAGGGCATCTGATTTCTCTCCGAAAAATTCCAAAATCGAAGCCCCAAAAGCCTAGAGAAAATGGTATTGAATCTATGGTGCCGAAGAAAAAGCTCTGCACTCATCCTAGGATCATGCCAGTCCATCTTCGGTCGTACGAGTGGAGGACAAAGAAATGCTTAGATGCTACTGAGCAGGCTCAATCAAGTCCGATCTCTATTTCCCTTGTAGCATCACCACCTTCATCTCCTCCTCCTTATCCAGCCACCCAAATTGCAAGTACTCCTCCATCTCAGGTCAGTCCTTCGACTGCCCAACGCTCCACTCCATTCACTACTCTCGTACAACCACCATCTCAGGTCACGCCTTCCCCTTCAAAAGTGATATCATTTTCTTCTAGGGCAGTGACTATAGAAAGAAAGATAGACTTTAGTTTTCTGAAGAAACAAGGATTCGAGATCGAAGAGTGCATCAAATTTTAAGGATGGGAGTACTTATGTTCATTGAAACTGCCCACTTATCCAAATCTTCTAAGAGAGTTCTATGGAAATGCAAGGATCGGCTCTCAATCTTTGGAAACTAAAGTTAAAAGGGTTAAGATAAACTTGATAGTGGAAAACCTAGGGTAGTTATTGAAAACTCTAGTGGATGGGGCTGAGAGGTTTGATGATCGCCAAGCAAGACTCCATTTGCTATTTAATCAGGATGATGTCTTGGATTTTGAAGAAATCTTAGCAAAATATTTGAGTACTGAGCATCATCTTCTACATCACATGGTATGCAAGATCTTTATCCCCTGGATTGGATGATTTGACCATGTGACAAGGAATGATGTGGGGATTCTTTATCATATATTGAAGAAAGAAAAACTCAATTTTCCTGCCTTGATGATGAAGATCTTGCAAGAGTAAGAATGAGAGCAAAATCGGCCCTACCTTATAAAAAATTTCTTACTATCATATTCAGAGAGTTTGATGTGGATATGGAGGGTGAATCTTTCAATAAAATGAAACACTTTGATACCTACGATAAGAACTCCTTGAAGAGGATGGGTTTCAAGAAAATGAACTAGCAGTAGACAAAAATTGATGATGAAGAGGAGCCCATACCAGTGTCTGAGCTTGTGCCGAGATCTACAGGTCCATCTATTCGGCTTGCGTGCTCTGTTTGCCTTGAGGAGGATCAGGTTACAGATATTATGCACCGAGTAGTTGATGAGGTGTCTGATCGACTTTTGGCTTTGGTAGAGCATGCTATAGAACGTGCCCTTGCCAGGCATCATCACTAGGTTGCTGTGGATCCATCCTCCTAGAGTCATCATATTCCTATCTTAAATTAGGCCATCTTATCATTGCATACCCTTGAGCTTAAAACCTATTTTGTACTTGGTGTGATATCTGGTTTAAGCTTCTTTTGATATTTTGATGGATGCCTACTTGGCCTTATATTTATGCTTAAACTTTTGCTTACATATATGAATGAAACTTCTTATTTTCCTTCTTCAATATCTTGTATCATTTGATATACTGCTCTTGATTGATAACAGCTATCCTTTTGATAATGACAAAAAGGGGGAGAAGGATAATATAAGTGTAATCTAAAAATTTAATATAAAAGAGCTCATTTCAAGCATTTAATTAATCCAAATATGAGAAGATGTATTTTGAAATCTCAAGAATCTATTGGCACAAATTAAGGGGGAGTAAATACAAAAATTAAAACTCAATTTGAACATAGTAATTATATTCAGGGAGAGCATATAAAATTTGATATGGCATATATGAATATATTGCATATAAATTGATAGCATGAAAGTTATTTTGATATTTAAAAGAAAGGTATACTCAAAAGATTTTGTCATCATCAAAAAGGGGGAGATTGTTGACCCTTGGACTGATTTTGATGATAACAAAAGCATTTGAGTATAATTTGTTAAGTTACTAATATTATTTTTGAGAATGTATAGTTAAATTCCAAGCAGTTATAATGATATAAGTAACTTCCATCAATCAAATGAAGCATCATCAATCAAGAGACTTTTGAAGAAAATTAAGACTTTACACATCATAACAAGAATGGTTAATGAGAGATAAATTAAGTTTAAGAAGCAAGTCTAGCCTACAAAAGAAATTGAAGAAGAAAGACTGTCAAAACCTAAATGGCATGCTTGGCACCCATCTTAGTCTACTAAGATTAAAGGTTAGTTGACTATGTCTAAGAAAACAGCAAAGGCAGAAAGCACAGAAAAATGAGATTTTTGGACCCAGAGGACTTAGTCGACTAAGTCTTAGAAGTTAGTCGACTATGTCTCAGAAGATTATAGAAGACAGACAGCATAGAAAAATAAAATTTTGGACCTAGGAAACTTAGTCGACTAAGTCTCAGAAGTTAGTCGACTATGTCTCAGAAGACTGCAACAAATAGAAAGTGCAAAAAAGGTTGAAGTTGAGGTGCAGGGGACTTAGTCGACTAAGTCAAAGAAGGTTAGTTGACTAAGTCACTGTAACAGCTAGTTTTTTTTAAAACTGTACTTTTTTAGTCCTAACTTTTTTTAATAGCTAGATTTTTATGTCCAATGGCTAGGACATTAAATGTGGCTTCTTTAGAGTTTTTAGAATGGTGGAAAGGCCATAGAATATATAAAAGACATTTAAGAACTTCAAAAAGGATTTTTTTTTGCATCCAATATTCAAGAGCCTTCAAGCCTACACCAAGTGCATTCATTATGAGAGCTATCAAGTAAAGAGAAGGATTCATTTTTCTAAGGATTCTCTATCCTTCTAATCATCCTCAAAGTGAGAGAAGCCAAGATGCAAGCATTGAAGAGCTTCACCAACTTCTCTCAACCATTCTAGAAGAAGAGCAAAGCAATCAAGCCTTCCATCTTCCAAACTCTTCTTTTTTGGGCTTCATTGAGTTTTTCTTTCTCAACTTCTTTTAATAGTGTGATTGTGTTGTATTTATTTAGAAATTTCTTGAGGTGAGAAACTTGGGTTGGTCCAAGCCTAAAGTTGGATGTTGTAAAAGTTTGATTGGTGAACCTAGATCAAAACCAATTAGGGTTGATTGTTAGCTTGGGAAAATAATCATTGTAGTGGTTGTAGTTGGTGAGCCTAGGTCAAAATCAATCAGATTAGATTATGAGCCCAAGAAAAATAAGCGAACTATAATCAATTGAGTGATTATAGTTAAACTCTCAAGTGATTCACTTGAGCAGTGGTCGTAGGTGCCAAGGTTAGTACCGAACCACTATAAAAGCTTGGTCTCTTGTGCTTGTATTGTATTATTTTCATTGCTCTATTTCTGTACTTAAATTTCACATTATTTCATCAAGCACTCAATATTAAAATTTAGCTAAATTAGTAATTAAAATTTTTTAAAACATCCAATTCACCCCCCCTTTTGGATGGCCATCCTTGGGTAACACTTTTGGATTAATCACAATCCGAGTCAAAATAGAAAACCCCATCTATTCTATTGACCTCCATCAAGCTGGCTCAGTCAAGGGTCGAGCTGGCTCGACTGCATCCTATCCGAACTCCTACTTTCTATCTGCCTGAGTGAGCTAGCTTGGCTATGATTCAAGCTGGCTTGATCTCAATGCGAGCTAACTCGACCTCATATCCGAGCCAGCTGGACTGCTTGCTGATACTGATTCTCTTCTACTATGGATCGAATTTGAGGCATCAAATTCTAACAAGATTGAGTCCTTAATCCCATGGGCATGGTAGTGTGATATAATAGAAAAGAGTTTTCTATTAGGATTTCACATCGAACTCGGATCGAATGATTCAATCATATGACATGGTGTTGGGTTTGACGAGTTCACCATAACCCTAATTCTATCAAGGCTCTTGATAGAAGAACTCAATCACATAGGTAGCTACACCGAGATATTTGTATTCAGTTCTAATGGGTTGCCACTATACACTACTAGATGTCACTGATGGATTTTAGGAGCAATTAGAATGATCTTGATGATCGATCATTCTAATTAAATGAACCAAAAGAGTTTTGGTCCATCAAAAGGTGTTTCAATGATGTCGATGATAAAGGTCATGACATATCTCATTACCATATGGAACTAAACCTAATTGGATCACACAAACAAGGGTATGGGCTTGGATGTGATCAATTGAGCTAACCTAGTTTGATTGATTTGGATTGGATCCAATTAGGTTCAAGAAAATCATACTAGTACACGATTGAGCCTAACATTCTCCTTCTGTAATCTTTCTAGTTCATCTTGACTGAGCCAAATTGGTTTGGCTCACTCAAGAACCCTATATGGCTTTGTCTTGGTTTGACTAGAGTTTGCCAAGGTTAGAAAAATATTATCCTAATCTATCAAATGGGAATAGGACAACACCTACCAATTCTTGTATTTGACAGGACAAGATCTACCAATTCTTATCACTGTCAGGACATGAGATGACCCAGATGCAGGAAAGAAAGGGCATGAGCCTGCACCCCCTAGAGACTTTCTAGGGGTGCATGCCCCCTTGGGTATTCATGCACAAATATGTGTGCACGCCTCATGATGGTGTGCGCACATGGGGAAAAAGAGGAGAGAGTCCTATAAGGATGGGACTCTAGGGTTTCTTGATGGGTTCAAAGTCTTAGGCGCAAACTATTTGTGCTTATCCAATTATGGCGTCACTTATAAAGAGTTTTAGGGCTCTTTAACCTAATTGGATTAGGTAACATCACATGGCCAATCAGATTTAGATCTGATTAAATCAACCAATATGATTGGTTGATGCTGTGTGGCACTGCATAGCACAAGGAAGTTTATTTAAACCCCTCCTATGCCTAGGGTTTGAAGTGATCCAATTACCATGCTGTAAGGCTACCGCCCCATCCTCTGTTCCATGTCCCCTCTTCCTTCTTCTCTCCCTCTTCTCCATGCCTAAAGGTTGGGCTAAAATTCCAGCAAAGAAGATCCAAGGCATTAGCGCGAAGATCAAGCAAGAGATGACGCGTATTCGTGAGACGAGTGTGCTGCCTTCAACTATTGTTTTGAAGGCTCTATAAATCTGATTCAGATCTAATTTTTGGAGATCAGATCTAGAAGGAGAGCACATCTAGATCCAGCTTGAGTGGACTCCGGTAGAGGTCAGGCGCATGCATGGCCAGATCCAAAACCTCGGGCAATGGTAGATCATCGATAGGATAACTAGTTTACCCAAATCAGGTACAACTATTGTTTCTATTTTTAATTTTTTTTTTCTTCAATATTAGATCATAAGGATTAGATCCAACAGCTATTAGATCTAATTAGAATCCATAGAAAAATTTTAAAATTTTTTTCTATCGATCAGATCAAATCAGATCGATCTTGTGGTAGAAAATTAGGTTTTTTCCTTAACCAAAATCCTTTCATCTCCTAAGAGCAGGAAGCCAGAAAAGGACTTCGACACTCACAATTTTATACTCCCTTCATTCGAACTTCAAACTTGAAAGTAGGGGGATAAGCGTTGGGGATAAAATACCTCCTCTCGAAGTCTAGTAAGATATCCGATCTTGGTTTGATTCTGTCTGGAGTTGCGGCAACCATGGCTGAACTTCAACCAAGCTATTCTCCTACATCAGTCCAATTTAGGAAGGTCAATCTCCAACTCATGTATGCTGAATGATCTTCTCAATTATAATTGTCACTGTAGAACCTACCAAAGAACTCCATCGAGTATCGAATCTTAGCATAGTCTGATTTTATCTGTTCGCCGACCTTGAAGGTGGCCGAATTCCATTACTGTAGATGACAGATCTCATCAATCTCATATCAAGGACCTCAGCCAATTGGATTCCTCTCCAACCAAACTCCACTCCATTCTAATTCTTCTACCCTACCTTATGGATGGTGAAAGCAGCCAAATTTCTTCATCCTCTCCTGATAATTACAAACCTAGTCAACTCATATCAGGCATGTCAACCAGATGAATTTGAGCAGCGAAAGGACCTCATCATCAATACAAGTCTAATTTCCAATATGGAATAAGTAATAGCTACCTTACAAATGGTGAACTCCAACACTTTTTTAGGTTGACCATGGGTATTGACCAAATTTCCAAGAATAGTTAGGACAACACTACCAAGAAGCTCTAAATCTCAATGCCTCAACTCTTAGTCAATCTCAGGTCTTTGTTGCCACGGTCGAGCTCCTCAAAGCTGTTAGAGACAATATCGACAAAATCTAACCAATTGCAAGTCCGCTGTCCATTGCTTGAAAGCCGACCTTCAAGTTCGGCCAATCTAGTTTTGGGTTCTCCATCCCAACATGAGCTGCTCATTATCATGCATAAAAGTCCCCAACCTCTCATCCAAACTCCAACAAATTAAATCCAACCGTCTACAAGTCACGATGAACGATAGCCCACTCTCCATAATAAATTTTACATGGCCTAAATGGCCTACTGGTATTCTGTTATGACTGTCACTATCATTCTATTATGAGCTCTGTCTATAAAAGGAAAACTCCAGATACATCTTTTTCTCTAAGCTCTCATCTCCACTTACCATATTCTGAGTATTCCATTCTTATTGGCTAGGAAACTAACTTGACTGGCAGAGAATTTTGTCGGAGTCACCCACCTTCGACTGGACTTTATCTTGTAGGTCTCATCGACGACCTCATCTTCTCCAGCTCTAGCAAACTCCAGTGTCTGCACCAACATGGTTGATTTGCCTTCTTCCTTAAAACTTCTGAACACCTTTAGTTCTGAAGAAGAAAAAGGAGAATTTGGTGGAAGAAGAAAAGGGAAGAGAACTCACTTCTTTCTTTAATTTTCCTCACATGAAAACTTAGATCAGATCTGAAGGAAAACATGCAGGGTTTCATGCACAGATTTTAAAACTTTTTCAAAAATAAAGAGTAGCGAAAGACATAGATTAAACTATTTAATCTACAAATGCATGTAACCAAATTACAAAATCCGACATCAAGAATTTATAACATGTTATGATGCAAATATAAATCTAAAAATAAATTAATCATAATTGGTATTGATCAAATCAATACCTAGATCTAGAATAATTCTAGATCTAACCCTAGATCATATCTAGGTTACCAAGAGATCAGATCTCTTACCTTTGCACAGATCGAGAACTCCATGGTTGAATCCTATTATTGCTTTTAGAGCTGCACAGGCATCTGACCTCTATAGGTGATCCACACAAATCTGCAACATAGATCGAAAGTTCGTCGAATGAAGATCTGCTCAAAGTGCTAGCTTCTCGTGGATCCCTCCTGATAGTTAATCAAATATATATTCTTCGGATCTCTTGGACACTTGAAGAGATGAAGAACATGAGGAGGATTAAGGAAGAAATCCAAACCTTGGATCTTCCATAAATCAGAAATAAAAATAAGAAAAAACAAATCCTAAGAGAAGATAAATCTTCTCCTTTAGGACATCCATTGTCGATGTCCCGAAAACATCTCTATGCTAGGATCAGAGGAGACCATCTCCTCTACACTTTTTTCTATTTTTTCAGATATAATATCTCTAACTTTTATCATAGAGAATTCCCACAAAATTATGGAGAAAAAGGGTTCTCAAAGAAACCCAAAGAGAAGACATTCTTCTCTTCTTCTTCTTCAAATCAAGGACATGATCAGATCATGTCCAAAGATGATCACTATGCTCTAACATCTTGAAAGCACGAATCCCCGCACCATATCATTTTTTATCTCTCAAATTTTTATCGTATAAAAATCACATAAGAAAATAGGAAGAGAGAAAAAGTAGAAAAAGGAATACAAGAGAAGACAATCTTTCTCTTACCTTGTCTTCATTGAAGACATCAACGTTTGATGTCCAAAAAAAAAAGATCTCGTCCAAAAGTCTTGGTGCCTCAAACCTCTATGCCCCTCCTCACTTTTCCCTAAGTTTTTTCCATGGAAAATCCCAGAGTTTTGACACCCAAAAACTCTTCTAAGGAGGCATCCCACAAGAGCCATCTTTTGACTAGGTCAAAACCTAGTTTTAGAAGGAATCTTAGGAATCCTATGGGGCATCCAACTCTTGGATGCCTCATCCCTTTTTTTTAGGCATGAACACCAGCAATCCCACATACAAAACAAAGAAAAAGGTGCACAAAAGTAATAGTTGGTGCATGGGTTAGTTTCCATAGAGAAGGAGGGAAGAGTTTTAGAAATCTAAAACTCTATCAAGGCATAACAACTTTCTATACTTTTCATCCAAGTCAAATTTTATTCCAAATAATCCAGATATGTGGAGTCTAGTAGAAGCATATTAGGCATGGAAAAGCATTAGAAAAAAAAATCTAAAATTAAATATTTGGGTGTGGGCTTTAATAGGTGCATAGGAGAAAGAAGAGAGAGTCCCAAGTCCAACTGGGACTCCTCTTGTTCGACTAGGTCAAAATAGGTTTGAACCAAATTTAAATTTTATTTAAATTAGATTAAATTTAATCCCAATTAAGAAATGATCCTAGTTCCAACTAGGAGTCTAATTAAATCAGATTAAATCAAGATTTAAATCTGATTTAAATCTTAAGTCAATTAGGTGCACCCAAGTCCTAATCAAACAAGGAATTATTCTTTCTTGCAATTAGCTTATCCAATAAACCAACTAGACTTAATCTAATTAAGTATAAATTAATTTTAATTAAATTTAATTTAATTAGACTTGATCTCAGCCTGATTGCTCAATCAAATTAAGCCAATTAGCAATCCAGTTGCTAATCGATCCTCCTGCAACACTTGCATTAGGTCAAACATCAATCATATTGATGGATTAACCTTAGAACGATTCTCAATCATCAATTAACCATCTTGATCAGATTACAAGCTCTAATGTGTGTGATCTTATAGGTTCAAACCTAAGCTAGTAGCATAGAAATCAATTTTTATACCAATCAAAGTTACCATCTAGCAATGGTTCCCAACGTCCGAATAGATCAAATGTATGTAAAGCAACATTCTTAGAACCCTAGCCTATGGTTACCATATAATTCATCCCTATGATCAATAAAGCTCAAGATGACTTTGAAGTATGCTGTCAAACACTCATACAAGTCATCTCTATTGTGTCTCAAAATTTTGTAAATTTTGTGACACCTCACGAGGATTACGCAGGCCTAAGTTTTTTTAAATTAAAACACAGTGAGTCATTCTCTTCCTAAAATTAATCAAGTAGTAGGTTAATTCCCATCTTGACTCACACATCCGACTTCACAAGTACTTGACTATACCCAAAAATCTTTCGAAACCTATATTAGAAAATATAGGCAGTCCGACACCAAAGTACAGTGAGTTGCTTGTAAGTCACCATGATGATCTCAGATCGGAGGTAATACTTATACCCTTGGCCTTAGCTAGCTACTCTTGACACCAAAGTAGAGTGCTACATTGGTCACATTCAGTGCTAGATATACTCCTACATCTCACCTGGATGCCATACCAGTGTCTCCACACTACTTGGATTATGAGGACAACCAACACATATGGCATACAACAACTTATACTCGATAAGTTATCATTCCTTATTAATAACTTATCATTTGATCATGAATAGTTTAAAAACCATCCGATAAATCCTTCTTTATTGATTGATTGTGGTTCTAAGGATTTCATCATAATTTAGAAGTTCATTTAAAGAAGATAGAACTTTTATGATGAATCAACCAAATAACTATTATTATTAGATAATTCATATACTAATTCCAATCATCTATCACTTAGATGATTGGCTTTAGGAAACATTTTTCAATAACTTTCACTTGAACTAAAGCCAATCAGAATGATATCAAATAGCCTATCTTCCACTTGAGTTCATAGAACTCCTTAGTTTTGAGGCCTTAGAAAATGGATCGGTCAAGTTCTTCTTTTCCATCGATCTTTTAAAGATCGATGTCATCCAGATCTAATATCTAAGGTGAAAATGATGCAGAATATACTGGTCCTTGGGTTTTTTAGCTTGAGCTATGGCTCTAGTGCTATGATAGGACTGGACCATCAATGGAGGGTGCCACTCCCAAATAGCTATTGAACCTCAGCAATTGCACAGCTTACATATTTGAACCTTTCCAATAGATTACTCCTATAATTAGGATATGACCCGATAATCTCTTGTTGTTATCTTGTTTTGACTGAAATTAAAACATCCACATGTTTTAAGTCAGTACTTCCATATTTGAGTTACTGAACCTTAGTTTTTTCCAAATACTTAAGAATTATCTATACAATCTTTCAGTGGCTCTCACTTGGATCAGATTGGTATCTGCTCACTATCTTCAGTGAGTATACCATGTCTAGTCTCGTACATGAAAAAAATAAGATGATAGCTAAATCTTTATTCCTTGCAATGCTGGAATGCCATTTTCGATTAAGAGAATTTCATCCTCAAACAACACAAGAAATAACACAACAAAATATTTTGCCCAATTATAAATACAGGATTTATCTTTATTCATAATAAAGATATACGTTTAGAATGTATGTTCAAAACTGAGATAATAGCCAAACGAGCCTTATAGGTCTTTACCTTTCCATTTGTGCTACTCTGATCCTATTGAAAATCTATTCACACCTAATGGATTTTATCCCTCCAGGTGAATCAACTAGTGTCCATACATTATTGATTTTCATAAACTTCAATTTGGATCATATGGCTCAAAGCCACTTCTCAGAGTCAGGCCACTGCATTATATCCCTATAGATGATCGGATCCTTGTTGTTCTTATCAAGCTCAATAGGATCACCATCTCGAACCTAGATACTGAGGTATCTATCTAGCTAATGTGGACTCTACCGAATCTCCTTAATGGTGACACTATAATGGGCTATGGATTTGATCTAATCAAATTCAGCTCTATAGGTTTATCAGATAACGTCGATTCTTTTCTATCAGCCAAACTTTTATAAGTTCAACTTAATAGGCATTAATTTCTTCTCTAAGGAACTTCTTTCTAAAAAGGAATGCCCTTACTGTTGATGAACATCTCATGCTCTTCAGTATGGTAGAATTAATCATCCTTAAATACCTATTAGACCAGGATCCAAGTTTATTTATGTGCAAACCTATAACATAGGCCTATCAACCCCAAAATTCGAAGGTGAAAGAGTCTAGGTCTATGTCTGATCCATATCCCATATGGAGTCTTTGCGATAGATTTACTCAAAATATTTTTAGAGTGAAACAAGTCATCATAAGAGTACAACTCTAAAGTATGTAGACAAGTAAATCCTATCATGGATTGAATCAAGTCTAACAAAGTTTAATTTTCTCCTTTCAAATATATTATGCTCCGAAAAGAAATCTACTAAGAGAGAATCCAATTCTCTCCTAGATATGTCATAAAATCACTGAAAAGTATTTGCCTCCTTGATTTGATTAAAGAGTTTTAATAACTTATCCAATTTATTTTTCTATTTCAATATCGAATCATTTGAACATTTTAAATGATTCATTTTAGATGCACCCATGCCTAGATAGATCATCTGTAATGAAATACTAATATCTTTCTTTGGCACTTAAGTTTATAAGACTGCATACATTACTATGTATGAGACTTAGAACTTTATCGGCTCCTTCACCTTTTCCACTAAAAGGTAACTTTGTCATCTTCCCAAGAAGAAAGATTCATAGGCTATCAATGATTCATAATCATTGATGTCGAGGTTTTCCTCTTAAGCTAACCTGTTTATCATATTCTTGTCAAGATGACTAAGCCTATAATGCCAAAGATAGATATCCATGACATAGTCTAACTTGGGTGTGTACATTACACTTAACAGGCTGTATAAATATTAAATATCATTTCTTTATTATCCATGTATTACTGTAATATTATTCATAATAATATCACAACAATCTTCTTTATTGATAAATGATAACTATCTCTGACCAAAAGGCCATCAGAGATCACATTTATCATAAATGATAGACAATAGCGACAATCACTCAAAATGATATCTATTGAAAATAAGCTTGACAATTCCTAAAGCTAGGATTGGAATAAGACTTTCATCCGCAATGTTCAGGTATTTCTCACCATTTTTAAATATCTCACTTACTTGCAGTCTTTGCAACAAATTGCATAAGACTACCAACATCTAATACCCATGTAGTAGAATTATATACAGAGAAATTTTAAGGTGTTATTATATAACATCCCTAATGAGCAACTTTTGCTTCTTTTTCTTGTTTAGCCTGTTATGGTCAAGGGAAGCAAGACAAATCTTATTCCTATGATCTTGCTTCTAACATTAGAAGCACTATGCCTAATTTGGGTTAACCTTGGACTAATTATTTTGACTGAGCTTTGAAGCCCCAATACAAACCCATTCGTACTGCTGAACCAAATTCAACTTTCGATACTAATTATTGAAGTTGGGTCCCATAAGTCATCACTATCTAACAATGATAGGAGCAATTAGGATTTAGCTTTAATTTGAGAATATAGAACAATGACCTATTGTATATGAATTATGTTAAGCCTAAAGACTTGGACTTTAGTCTAAAGATTCTTCCACTATTTTATTCAAATTGGTAGCCTCTACCTTTAATTTGGGAAATTACTTTAATTTTCTAGTAGGTACTAGAATCTACATAGACTGCACATAAGCCCAACTATAGTTGGTCAACCCATGTACATCTAAGGATTGGTTCAGAACTAATTATTTCTCCAAACAACTTCTAGTAATTTAATTTTGCCCCAAAAACCTAATCAGTAGGCTAGGGCCTCCACTGTAAGGATCCAATTTGTTTCAACCATTAACATGACTATACTTGGTGCATCTAACTAACAAATGATTAAGTCCAACTATGGTTGGTCGATCTAACCACCATTAGAGAGACACATCCAAGTCATCATATGATGAATAATAATTCCATTAGTCAACAAGCACCAGGCCTATGGGCCTTTAATGATTATTGAGTTAATGGACCCATTATCAAACATCTTAATGAGAGGCTATGACTCAGTTATCTCCATAACATTATCATTTTAAGGACCTAATAATTTTAGAGGATTTAAATTTTTAGTGATTTAAGGATAGAAAGGATATGGACCAATTTGCTCCCACTGACTTCACCAAGTCAAGTCCTCCCACTAACTTCTTAAGTCATTAATGAGGATTATGATCAATTTTGGTCCATAGACACCTATATCAGTCTCACTGATTTTCTATGTGACATGGGTACATGGGTTAGCACGAATCAATGAGCAACCTAATCAAAAGCTGATTAATCACATTGGCCAGATAAGTAAGATCGATGGGAGGGTCTGCCAAGGCTTGCCTTAGACACCATCAAAAATGGCTAGGTAAGTGGGCTACCAATTAAAAACCATCGATCTGGGATGCCAGACTTATCTTAGATATCAATCGATTTATCAATTTTGATTTGGTTTGCCTAAAGACTCGGGCTCGACCATTGAGCCACGATCAGTATCCATTTGTTAGATGTATGGACTTTGATCAACTACAACTATTGAATTGATCTAAAGAAATGATCTAATTCTAATTAACTATTAATTAGATTTGATCAATTTCTTAACTGAGTCCACATTTAATCTAACCCTAGGTCTAACCCAATTAAGGACCTGATCAAAGCTAACCCATTATCCATTAACCCATGTTTTATGAAATTATCTTAGAATCTTTAAATCACAAACCTAGATCCTAAATAATTACTTAATTCTCAATTAAGTTCAAGCTTATGAGTTTGGGTTTATGGAACCTCAAAACTAATTTTTGATTTGATCATTTGAAACATTTTCAAATTGTAAACACTTTACTTTGAATCAAATTCAAATAATAGATATGATTTGTTTCAATATTTCGATCATGTCCTAAGGTTTCAAATCTAAGATTTTGTAAAAAGTAAATTTGTAATTTAAATTCTACAAAACTTATATGTCATACATATAAAAATGAGATTCAAAAATGAAGCTACATATCAACATATGCAACATGAAGATCTAGATCAAAACATGAAATATATCATATGGATCTCATCTAAATGATCCAAATCAGATCATAAACCATTTAATATTAAATTTAAAATTTAAAAATAAATTATAAATTATTTTATATCTTATCTAATATATTTATGATTTAGGTTTCTCGGATTAGTACATACTAGGACAATCTTTTCACTGTAAGGGGTAAACCTTACAGCAGGCAACCTTATGGCAGTATGTGCAATCCTAATATTATTTAGATCTAATCTAAATAATTTAAATATATTTAATATTTATTTAATTTTAGATTTAAATAAAAAAATTAGATCATAAATTTGCTTAGATCTAATCTAACTTGTTGATGATTTAAATTCAGATCAGCACATACTAGGATAACTTTTTCATTGTAAGGGGTTAACCTTACAATAAGACAACCTTATGGTAGTATGTGCGATCTTTAATTAATTTAAATTTTTAGATTTATTCTTAAGCATGCATAAATATGTTATAAGAGAACTTAGATGCTCTGATACCACTGAAGAAAAACATGCAGGGTTTCATGCATAGATTTCAAAATTTTTTCGAAAATAAAGAGCAGCGGAAAACATAAATTAAACTATTTAATCTATAAATGCATGTAATCAAATTACAAAACCCTACATCATGGATCTATAACATGTCATAATGCAAATATATATCTAAAAATAAATTAATCATAATTAGTATTGATCAAATCAATATCTAGATCTAGAACAATTCTAGATCTAACCCTAGATCATATCTAGGTTACCAAGAGATCAGATCTCTTACCTTTGCATGGATCAAGAACTCCATGGTTGAATCCCATTATTGCTTTTAGAGCTGCATAGGCATCCGACCTCTATAGGTGATCCACACGAACCTACAACACAGATTGGAGGTTCGTCCAACGAAGATCCGCTCGAAGTGCTAGCTGCCTTCTTTTCCACTTGGAGTTAATAAGAACTCCTAGTTTTGAGGCCATTAAAAATGGTATCGGTCAAGTTCTCTTTTCACAATCGTATCTTTTAAAGATCGAATGTCCATCAAGAATCTAATATCTAAGGTTGAAAATATTGCAGAATATACATGTTCCTTGCTGTTTTAGGCACTTGAAGCTATGCTCTAGTGCTATGAATAGGACTGGACATCAATGGAGATGCCACTATCCCAAATAGCTAATTGAACCTTCGACAATTTCACAGGGCTTACATATTGTAACCTTTTCCAATAGGATTACTCCTATAATTAGATATACCGATAACTTCTGTTTGTTATCTTTGTTTTTGGACTGAAATAAAACATCCACATGTTTAAGTCATACTTCCATATTTGAAAGTTACTGAACCTTTAGTTTTTTTTCCAATATACTTAAGGAATTATCTATACAAATCTTTCAGTGGCTCTCACTGGATCAATGGTATCTGCTCACTATTCTTTCATGATATACCCATGTCTATCTATCGTAACATGGAAAAAAATAAATGATAGCTAAATCTTTATCCTCAATGCTGGAACTGCCATTTTCGATAAGAGAATTTCTCCCAAACAACACAAAATAACAAACAACAAAATATTTGCCCAATATTATAATACAGGATTTAATTCTTTAGTTAGCATAATCAAAGATATACTTTAGAAATGTTATGTTTTTCAAAACGAGATAAAGCCAAAACGGAGGCCTTATAGGTCTTTAACCTTTCCATTTTGTGCTACCTGATCCTATTTGAAAACTATTCACAACCTAATGGATTTTAATTCTCCTTCCAGTGAATCAAAACTAGATGTCCATACATTATTTGATTTTCATAAACTTCAATTATGCGATCATATGGCTCAAAGCACACTTCTCAGAGTCAGGCCACTGCACTATATCCCCATTAATGATCGGATCCTTGGATATTATCAAGCTTCATAGGATTCACCACTCCTCGAACCTAGAGTACTTGACGTATCTATCTAAGCAATGTTGACTCTACCCGACTCCCTTTAATGGACAACTATAATGGCTATGGATATCCAAACAAAACTACTCGCCTTATATCACCCGACGGGTTATCAGATAAGCTCAGGATTCCTTTTCACCAAACTTATTAAAGTTACTTAATAGCATATTTCTCTAAGGCCTTCTAAAAAGGAATGCCCGTTACTGTTGATAACAACAATTTTACATCGCCATTCAGGCTCCACCCGAATATTATTACACCATAAAATCTATTGCCCGAGTGAATCAAAGTTTCATATGTAAACTATAACATGCCTATTCACCACGATGAAACTTTGGTTATTTGATCAATCCATATGAGTTCGAATGATTTACTCAAAATATTTTTAGATGAAACAAGTCATCATAAAGTACCAACTCTAAAGGTATTAGACAGTAAGTCCCTATCATGGATTGTAAAGTCAATCAAAGTTTAATTTTCTCCTTTCAAATTTAATAGCTCCGAAGGAAAAAATTCTACTAATAGAGGGGAATCCAACTTCTCTCCAATATGTCTTCAAAAATCACTGACAACTATTTGCCTCCTTGATTGATTAGAGTTTAATAACTTATCCAAATTTAATTTTTTATTTTCAATATCGAAATCATTTGAACATTTAAATATTCATTTTAGTATGATCATGCCTAGCCATAATTCATCTGTAATGAAATCTATATCTTTCTTTTGGGCACTTAAGTATATTAAGACTGATACATTACTATGATTGAACTTATAACTTAAATCGTCTCCTTCACCTTTCCACTAAAAGTAACTTTGTTCATCTTTCCCAAGAGATAAAGAATTCTAGTCTATCAATGAATCAATCATTGTATGTCGATGGTTTTCCTTCTTAAAGCCTAACCTGTTTATCATATTTTCTTGTCAAGATGGACTAAGCATAAATGCCAAAATACTATCCATGGACATTTCAACTTGGTTGTACATTT
Organism: Cocos nucifera; assembly: GCA_006176705.1. Taxonomy (NCBI): domain Eukaryota; kingdom Viridiplantae; phylum Streptophyta; class Magnoliopsida; order Arecales; family Arecaceae; genus Cocos; species Cocos nucifera. The sequence goes on along the minus strand of QRFJ01003717.1, from coordinate 83,199 downwards.
ACACTTAAACAGCCTGTATAAAATTAAAGTATCATTTCTTATTATCCATTATATTCGTTAATATAATTCATAATAAATCACCACATCTTCTTTTTGTATAAATGATAACATTCTCTGACAAAAGGGCCCATCCAAAATCACATTATCATAAAATATGAACAATTACGACAATCACTTCAAAATGAAATTCATGAAAAAAGCTTTTGGACTTCCTAAAGGCTTAATGGAATAAGGACTTTCATCCCAATTGTTCAGTAATTTCACCATATTTTTAAATATTCTCACTTTTACTTGATCTTTGCACAAATTGCATTAGAAACTACCAACATTCTAATACCTAGTATATAATTATATAGCATAGAAATTTTTAAGGGTTTTATATAACATCCCTAGAACAAACTTATTCTGGCTTCTTTTTTCTTTTTTTAGCCTGTCATTGTCAAGGAACAAGACAAATCTTATTCCTATATCTTGCTTCTACATTCGAAGCACTATCCTATTTGGGTTAACCTGGACTAATTATTTGACTGAGCTTTGAAGCCCAATACAAAAACCCATTCGGTTATGTGCAACAAATTCAAACTTTCGATACTAATTTATTGAAGGGGTTGGGGTCCCATAAAAGTCATCACTAATCTAACAATTGAAAGAAGCAATTAGGATTTAGCTTTTTTTTGGGGAAATATAGACAATGGCATCATTGTATATTGAATTATTAATATATATTCTTCGGATCTCTTGGACACTTGAAGAGATGAAGAACATGAGGAGGATTAAGGAAGAAATCCAAACCTTGGATCTTCCATAAATCAGAAAATAAAAATAAGAAAAAACAAATCCTAAGAGAAGATAAATCTTCTCCTTTAGGACATCCATTGTCGATGTCCCGAAAACATCTCTATGCTAGGATCAGAGGAGACCATCTCCTCTACACTTTTTTCTATTTTTTCAGATATAATATCTCTAACTTTATCATAGAGAATTCCCACAAAATTATGGAGAAAAAGGGTTCTCAAAGAAACCCAAAGAGAAGACATTCTTCTCTTCTTCTTCTCAAATCAAGACATGATCAGATCATGTCCAAAGATGATCACTATGCTCTAACATCTTGAAGCACGAATCCCCGCACCATATCATTTTTTATCTCTCAAATTTTTATCGTATAAAAATCACATAAGAAATAGGAAGAGAGAAAACTAAAAAAGGAATACAAGAGAAGACAATCTTTCTCTTACCTTGTCTTCATTGAGACATCAACGTTTGATGTCCAAAAAAAAAAGATCTCGTCCAAAAGTCTTGGTGCCTCAAACCTCTATGCCCCTCCTCACTTTTCCCTAGTTTTTTCCATGGAAAATCCCAGAGTTTTGACACCCAAAAACTCTTCTAAGGAGGCATCCCACAAGAGCCATCTTTTGACTAGGTCAAAACCTAGTTTTAGAAGGAATCTTAGGAATCCTATGGGGCATCCAACTCTTGGATGCCCATCCCTTTTTTTTAGGCATGAACACCAGCAATCCCACATACAAAACAAAGAAAAAGGTGCACAAAAGTAATAGTGGGCATGGGTTAGTTTCCATAGAGAGGAGGGAAGAGTTTTAGAAATCTAAAACTCTATCAAGGCATAACAACTTTCTATACTTTGATCAAGTCAAATTTTATTCCAAATAATCCAGATATGTGGAGTCTAGAGAAGCATATAGGCATGGAAAAGCATAGAAAAAAATTCTAAAATTAAATATTGGGTGTGGGCTTTAATAGGCATAGGAGAAAGAGAGAGAGTCCCAGTCCAACTGGGACTCCTCTTGTTCGACTAGGTCAAAATAGGTTTGAACCAAATTTAAATTTTATTTAAATTAGATTAAATTTAATCCAATTAAGAATGATCCTAGTTCAACTAGGAGTCTAATTAAATCAGATTAAATCAAGATTTAAATCTGATTTAAATCTTAAGTCAATTAGGTGCACCCAAGTCCTAATCAAACAAGGAATTATTCTTTCTTGCAATTAGCTTATCCAATAAACCAACTAGACTTAATCTAATTAAGTATAAATTAATTTTAATTAAATTTAATTTAATTAGACTTGATCTCAGCCTGATTGCTCAATCAAATTAAGCCAATTAGCAATCCAGTTGCTAATCGATCCTCCTGCAACACTTGCATTAGGTCAAACATCAATCATATTGATGGATTAACCTTAGAACGATTCTCAATCATCAATTAACCATCTGATCAGATTACAAGCTCTAATGTGTGTGATCTTATAGGTTCAAACCTAAGCTAGTAGCATAGAAATCAATTTTTATACCAATCAAAGTTACCATCTAGCAATGGTTCCCAACGTCCGAATAGATCAAATGTATGTAAAGCAACATTCTTAGAACCCTAGCCTATGGTTACCATATAATTCATCCCTATGATCAATAAAGCTCAAGATGACTTTGAGTATGCTGTCAAACACTCATACAAGTCATCTCTATTGTGTCTCAAAATTTTGTAAATTTTGTGACACCTCACGAGGATTACGCAGGCCTAAGTTTTTTTAAATTAAAACACAGTGAGTCATTCTCTTCCTAAAATTAATCAGTAGTAGTTAATTCCATCTTGACTCACACATCGACTTCACAAGTACTTGACTATACCCAAAAATCTTTCGAACCTATATTAGAAATATAGGCAGTCCGACACCAAAGTACAGTGAGTTGCTTGTAAGTCACCATGATGATCTCAGATCGGAGGTATACTTATACCCTTGGCCTTAGCTAGCTACTCTTGACACCAAAGTAGAGTGCTACATTGGTCACATTCAGTGTAGATATACTCCTACATCTCACCTGGATGCCATACCAGTGTCTCCACACTACTTGGATATGAGGACAACCAACACATATGGCATACAACAACTTATACTCGATAAGTTATCATTCTTATTAATAACTTATCATTTGATCATGAATAGTTTAAAAACCATCCGATAAATCCTTCTTTATTGATTGATTGTGGTTCTAAGGATTTTATCATAATTTAGAAGTTCATTTAAAGAAGATAGAACTTTTATGATGAATCAACCAAATAACTATTATTATTAGATAATTCATATACTAATTCCAATCATCTATCACTTAGATGATTGGCTTTAGGAAACATTTTTCAATAACTTTCACTTGAACTAAAGCCAATCAGAATGATATCAAATAGCCTATCTTCCACTTGAGTTCATAGAACTCCTTAGTTTTGAGGCCTTAGAAAATGGATCGGTCAAGTTCTTCTTTTCCATCGATCTTTTAAAGATCGATGTCATCCAGATCTAATATCTAAGGTGAAAATGATGCAGAATATACTGGTCCTTGGGTTTTTTAGCTTGAGCTATGGCTCTAGTGCTATGATAGGACTGGACCATCAATGGAGGGTGCCACTCCCAAATAGCTATTGAACCTCAGCAATTGCACAGCTTACATATTTGAACCTTTCCAATAGATTACTCCTATAATTAGGATATGACCCGATAATCTCTTGTTGTTATCTTGTTTTGACTGAAATTAAAACATCCACATGTTTTAAGTCAGTACTTCCATATTTGAGTTACTGAACCTTAGTTTTTTCCAAATACTTAAGAATTATCTATACAATCTTTCAGTGGCTCTCACTTGGATCAGATTGGTATCTGCTCACTATCTTCAGTGAGTATACCATGTCTAGTCTCGTACATGAAAAAAATAAGATGATAGCTAAATCTTTATTCCTTGCAATGCTGGAATGCCATTTTCGATTAAGAGAATTTCATCCTCAAACAACACAAGAAATAACACAACAAAATATTTTGCCCAATTATAAATACAGGATTTATCTTTATTCATAATAAAGATATACGTTTAGAATGTATGTTCAAAACTGAGATAATAGCCAAACGAGCCTTATAGGTCTTTACCTTTCCATTTGTGCTACTCTGATCCTATTGAAAATCTATTCACACCTAATGGATTTTATCCCTCCAGGTGAATCAACTAGTGTCCATACATTATTGATTTTCATAAACTTCAATTTGGATCATATGGCTCAAAGCCACTTCTCAGAGTCAGGCCACTGCATTATATCCCTATAGATGATCGGATCCTTGTTGTTCTTATCAAGCTCAATAGGATCACCATCTCGAACCTAGATACTGAGGTATCTATCTAGCTAATGTGGACTCTACCGAATCTCCTTAATGGTGACACTATAATGGGCTATGGATTTGATCTAATCAAATTCAGCTCTATAGGTTTATCAGATAACGTCGATTCTTTTCTATCAGCCAAACTTTTATAAGTTCAACTTAATAGGCATTAATTTCTTCTCTAAGGAACTTCTTTCTAAAAAGGAATGCCCTTACTGTTGATGAACATCTCATGCTCTTCAGTATGGTAGAATTAATCATCCTTAAATACCTATTAGACCAGGATCCAAGTTTATTTATGTGCAAACCTATAACATAGGCCTATCAACCCCAAAATTCGAAGGTGAAAGAGTCTAGGTCTATGTCTGATCCATATCCCATATGGAGTCTTTGCGATAGATTTACTCAAAATATTTTTAGAGTGAAACAAGTCATCATAAGAGTACAACTCTAAAGTATGTAGACAAGTAAATCCTATCATGGATTGAATCAAGTCTAACAAAGTTTAATTTTCTCCTTTCAAATATATTATGCTCCGAAAAGAAATCTACTAAGAGAGAATCCAATTCTCTCCTAGATATGTCATAAAATCACTGAAAAGTATTTGCCTCCTTGATTTGATTAAAGAGTTTTAATAACTTATCCAATTTATTTTTCTATTTCAATATCGAATCATTTGAACATTTTAAATGATTCATTTTAGATGCACCCATGCCTAGATAGATCATCTGTAATGAAATACTAATATCTTTCTTTGGCACTTAAGTTTATAAGACTGCATACATTACTATGTATGAGACTTAGAACTTTATCGGCTCCTTCACCTTTTCCACTAAAAGGTAACTTTGTCATCTTCCCAAGAAGAAAGATTCATAGGCTATCAATGATTCATAATCATTGATGTCGAGGTTTTCCTCTTAAGCTAACCTGTTTATCATATTCTTGTCAAGATGACTAAGCCTATAATGCCAAAGATAGATATCCATGACATAGTCTAACTTGGGTGTGTACATTACACTTAACAGGCTGTATAAATATTAAATATCATTTCTTTATTATCCATGTATTACTGTAATATTATTCATAATAATATCACAACAATCTTCTTTATTGATAAATGATAACTATCTCTGACCAAAAGGCCATCAGAGATCACATTTATCATAAATGATAGACAATAGCGACAATCACTCAAAATGATATCTATTGAAAATAAGCTTGACAATTCCTAAAGCTAGGATTGGAATAAGACTTTCATCCGCAATGTTCAGGTATTTCTCACCATTTTTTAAATATCTCACTTACTTGCAGTCTTTGCAACAAATTGCATAAGACTACCAACATCTAATACCCATGTAGTAGAATTATATACAGAGAAATTTTTAAGGTGTTATTATATAACATCCCTAATGAGCAACTTTTGCTTCTTTTTCTTGTTTAGCCTGTTATGGTCAAGGGAAGCAAGACAAATCTTATTCCTATGATCTTGCTTCTAACATTAGAAGCACTATGCCTAATTTGGGTTAACCTTGGACTAATTATTTTGACTGAGCTTTGAAGCCCCAATACAAACCCATTCGTACTGCTGAACCAAATTCAACTTTCGATACTAATTATTGAAGTTGGGTCCCATAAGTCATCACTATCTAACAATGATAGGAGCAATTAGGATTTAGCTTTAATTTGAGAATATAGAACAATGACCTATTGTATATGAATTATGTTAAGCCTAAAGACTTGGACTTTAGTCTAAAGATTCTTCCACTATTTTATTCAAATTGGTAGCCTCTACCTTTAATTTGGGAAATTACTTTAATTTTCTAGTAGGTACTAGAATCTACATAGACTGCACATAAGCCCAACTATAGTTGGTCAACCCATGTACATCTAAGGATTGGTTCAGAACTAATTATTTCTCCAAACAACTTCTAGTAATTTAATTTTGCCCCAAAAACCTAATCAGTAGGCTAGGGCCTCCACTGTAAGGATCCAATTTGTTTCAACCATTAACATGACTATACTTGGTGCATCTAACTAACAAATGATTAAGTCCAACTATGGTTGGTCGATCTAACCACCATTAGAGAGACACATCCAAGTCATCATATGATGAATAATAATTCCATTAGTCAACAAGCACCAGGCCTATGGGCCTTTAATGATTATTGAGTTAATGGACCCATTATCAAACATCTTAATGAGAGGCTATGACTCAGTTATCTCCATAACATTATCATTTTAAGGACCTAATAATTTTAGAGGATTTAAATTTTTAGTGATTTAAGGATAGAAAGGATATGGACCAATTTGCTCCCACTGACTTCACCAAGTCAAGTCCTCCCACTAACTTCTTAAGTCATTAATGAGGATTATGATCAATTTTGGTCCATAGACACCTATATCAGTCTCACTGATTTTCTATGTGACATGGGTACATGGGTTAGCACGAATCAATGAGCAACCTAATCAAAAGCTGATTAATCACATTGGCCAGATAAGTAAGATCGATGGGAGGGTCTGCCAAGGCTTGCCTTAGACACCATCAAAAATGGCTAGGTAAGTGGGCTACCAATTAAAAACCATCGATCTGGGATGCCAGACTTATCTTAGATATCAATCGATTTATCAATTTTGATTTGGTTTGCCTAAAGACTCGGGCTCGACCATTGAGCCACGATCAGTATCCATTTGTTAGATGTATGGACTTTGATCAACTACAACTATTGAATTGATCTAAAGAAATGATCTAATCCTAATTAACTATTAATTAGATTTGATCAATTTCTTAACTGAAGTCCACATTTAATCTAACCCTAGGTCTAACCCAATTAAGGACCTGATCAAAGCTAACCCATTATCCTTTAACCCATGTTTTATGAAATTATCTTAGAATCTTTAAATCACAAACCTAGATCCTAAATAATCACTTAATTCTCAATTAAGTTCAAGCTTATGAGTTTGGGTTTATGGAACCTCAAAACTAATTTTTGATTTGATCATTTGAAACATTTTCAAATTGTAAACACTTTACTTTGAATCAAATTCAAATAATAGATATGATTTGTTTCAATATTTCGATCATGTCCTAAGGTTTCAAATCTAAGATTTTGTAAAAAGTAAATTTGTAATTTAAATTCTACAAAACTTATATGTCATACATATAAAAATGAGATTCAAAAATGAAGCTACATATCAACATATGCAACATGAAGATCTAGATCAAAACATGAAATATATCATATGGATCTCATCTAAATGATCCAAATCAGATCATAAACCATTTAATATTAAATTTAAAATTTAAAAATAAATTATAAATTATTTTATATCTTATCTAATATATTTATGATTTAGGTTTCTCGGATTAGTACATACTAGGACAATCTTTTCACTGTAAGGGGTAAACCTTACAGCAGGCAACCTTATGGCAGTATGTGCAATCCTAATATTATTTAGATCTAATCTAAATAATTTAAATATATTTAATATTTATTTAATTTTAGATTTAAATAAAAAAATTAGATCATAAATTTGCTTAGATCTAATCTAACTTGTTGATGATTTAAATTCAGATCAGCACATACTAGGATAACTTTTTCATTGTAAGGGGTTAACCTTACAATAAGACAACCTTATGGTAGTATGTGCGATCTTTAATTAATTTAAATTTTTAGATTTATTCTTAAGCATGCATAAATATGTTATAAGAGAACTTAGATGCTCTGATACCACTGAAGAAAAACATGCAGGGTTTCATGCATAGATTTCAAAATTTTTTCGAAAATAAAGAGCAGCGGAAAACATAAATTAAACTATTTAATCTATAAATGCATGTAATCAAATTACAAAACCCTACATCATGGATCTATAACATGTCATAATGCAAATATATATCTAAAAATAAATTAATCATAATTAGTATTGATCAAATCAATATCTAGATCTAGAACAATTCTAGATCTAACCCTAGATCATATCTAGGTTACCAAGAGATCAGATCTCTTACCTTTGCATGGATCAAGAACTCCATGGTTGAATCCCATTATTGCTTTTAGAGCTGCATAGGCATCCGACCTCTATAGGTGATCCACACGAACCTACAACACAGATTGGAGGTTCGTCCAACGAAGATCCGCTCGAAGTGCTAGCTTCTTATGGATCCCTCCTGATGATTAATCAAATACATATTCTTCAGATCTTTTGGACTCTCCAAAAGATGAAAAACATGAGGAGGATTAAGGAGGGAATCCAACTCTTGAATCTCCCATAAATCAAAAAATAAAAACAAGAAAAATAAATCCTAAGAGAAGATAAATCTTCTCCTTTAGGACATCCACAGTCGATGTCTTGAAAATATCTCAATTCTAGGATCAGTGGAGATCTTCTTCTCTATATTTTTTTCTATTTTTCTAGATCTAATATCTCTAATTTTATCATAGATAATTCTCATAAAATTATGGAGAAGAAGAGTTCTCAAAGAAACCCTAAGAGAAGACATTCTTCTCTTCTTCTTTTCACATCAGGACATGATTAGATCATGTCCAAAGATGATCACTATGCTCCAACATCTTAAAGCATAGATCCCCATGCCATCTCATTTTCTCTCTCTTAGATTTTTGTCATATAATAATCACATAAAAAATTGGAAGAGAAAAAAGTAGAAAAAGAATACAAGAGAAGACAATCTTTCTCTTGCCCTGTCTTCATCAAGACATCAACGTTTGATGTCCACAAGAAAAGATCTCCTCCAAGAGTCCTGGCACCTCAAACCTCCATGCCCCTCATCACTTTTCCCAAGTTTTTGCCATGGAATATCCTAGAGTTTTGATGCCCAAAAACTCTTCTAAGGAGGCGTCCCACAAGAGCCATCTTTTGACTAGGTCAAAACCTAGTTTTAGAAGGAATCTTAGGAATCCTATGGGGCATCCAACTCTTGGAAGCCTCTCCCTTTTTTTTAGGCATGAACACCAGCAAACCCACATACAAAATAGAGGAAAATGTGCACAAAAATAATAGTTGGTGTGGGTTAGTTTCCATAGAAAGGAGGGAAGAGTTTTAGAAATCTAAAACTCTATCAAGGCATAACAACTTTCTATATTTTCACCAAGTCAAATTTTATTCTAAATAATCCAGATATGTGGGGCATGTAGAAGCATATTAGGCATGGGAAACATTAAAAAAAAAATCTAGAATTAAATTTTGGGTGTGGGCTTTAATAGGTGCAAGAGAAAAAGAGAGAGTCCAAGTCCAACTAGGACTCCTCTTATTTGACTAGGTCAAATAGATTTGAACCAAATTTAAATCCTATTTAAATTAGATTTAATGTAACCCAATTAAAAATGATCCTAGTCCAACTAAGAATTCAATTAAATTAGATTAAATCAAGATTTGAAATTTTTTTAAATCCTAAGTCAATTAGGTGCACCCAAGTCCTAGTCAAACAAGGAATTATTCTTTCTTGCAATTGGCTTATCCTTAATCTAATTATGCCCAAAGTAATTCTAATTGAATCTAATTCAATTAGACTTAATCTCAGTCTAATTGCTTAATCAAATTAAGCCAATTAGCAATCTAATTGCTAATCGATCCTCCTGCAACACATGTATTAGGTCATACATCAATCGTATTGATGGATTGACCTTAGAATGATTCTCAATCATCGATTAACCATTTGATCATATTACAAGCTCTAATATATGTGACCCCATAGGTTCAAACCTAAGTTGGTAGCATAGAAACCAATTTCTATACCAATCAAAGTTACCATCTAGCAATGGTTTTCGACGTCTAGATAGGTCGAATGTATGCAAAGCAATATTCTTAGAACCTTGGCCCATGGTTACTGTATAATTTATTCCAATGATCAATAATGCTCAAGATGACTTCAAGTATGCTGTCAAACACTCATACAAGTCATCTCTATTATGTCTCAAAATTTTGCAAATCCCGTGACACCTCACGAGGATTACCCAGGCCTAGATTTTGCTAAATTAAAATACAGTGAGTCATTCTCTTTCTAAAATTAATCAAGAGTGGTCAATCCCATCTTGACTCACACACCGACTTTACAAGTACTTAACTATACCCAGAAACTTTTTAAACCTATATTAAAAATACAGACAGTCCGGCACCAAAGTATAGTGAGTTGCTTACAAGTCACCATGGTGATCTCAGGTCAAAGGAATACTTATATCCATTGGCCTTAGCTTACTACTCTTGATAGTAAAGTGTTACATTGGTCACATTTAGTGCTGATGTACTCCTACATCTCACTTGGATGCCATACCAGTGTCTTCACACCACTTGGTTACTAGGATAACCAACGCATATGGCATACAACGATCTACACTTGATAAATTATCATCCTTATTAATAACTTATCATTTGATTGTGAATAGTTTAAGAACCATCTGATAAAAACTTCTTTATCGATTGATTATGGTTTTATGGACTTCATCATAATTTAGGAGTTCATTTAAGAAAGATAGAACTTTTATGATGAATCAGCCAAATAACTATTATTATTAGATAATTCATATACTAATTTCAATCATCTACCACTTAGATGATTGGCTTTAGGACATATTTTCCAACAAGATCTAGATCACTCTCTCACCCAAGAGGAACTTGTTTCCTCTAGATCTCATGCTAAGGGAGAAGACCACCCAAAACCTCATGCCCAAAACCCTAGATCCCTCATTTTGATCGACTAAAGCCAAACAAAAACTCCATCTACTACATCCAAGAGAGCCCTTAAATAGGAGAATAGATAGAGTTGATGAGTCATAAGCTAATTTGAATTAAATTCAAACTATGACTCAATCTTATCTCAAATTGAATTCAATTCAATCCTCATCCAAGGGCCTAGAAGACTAGGCGACATTAGGGTTTAGGCATGTGTATTCTTCATAGAGAACATTTTTGGCCTAGAGAAAGAGATGGTATGGGAAAAGCCATGGTGCGTGGGTGCAGTCCAATCCAATTGGTCTCTATGTTTTAGTTATTTGGTTCTAACCAAAACTCATCCAAGCAGATCCAAATAAACTATAGTGAAACAAATCTAATTAGGCTCCTAATAGTCTCAATTAATCTCAATTAATTAAGCTTAAGATCTGATCAAATCAGAAAACATACTCCCTTAGCAATTAGGTCATCTCATAATCTAATTAGATCAAACATAATTGAATCTAATTCAATTGGATTTGATCCAAACCTTATTGCTTAATCAAATTTAGCTAATCAGTAATCTAATTGCTAATTAATCCTTCTATTAATTCACTAACCTTTATGGAATTAATTCATTGCAACTTTTGCATCAAGTTAATCATCAATCGAATTGATAACTAAGCCCTTAAATGATTCATAATCCTTTATCAGCCACATGATCAGTTAGAAATTTCTTTTGAGTGTGACCCTATAGGTTTGAACCTAAGTCAGTAGCATAGGAATAATTTTTTGTACTAATCAAAATAATTATCTAGCAATGGTACCTGACATTCGAATAGGTCAAATATTTGCTGAGCAACATCCAAGAACCTAGAGATATATGGTTATCGTATAATTCATCCCTTTTACCTTAAGTGCTTAGAAAGACTTAGGATTTAACTATCAACCCTTATTGAGTCATCCACATTGTAAATCAATCTATCAAATCCATCAATGGATTGCCCCAATTGGGGTCCTGCTAAATTAAAATACAGTGATACACTATCTCCAATTTTACTTGGAGCGGTCAATCCTATCTTGTCTTAAGCATCGACTTAACAAGTACTTGACTGCATCCAAAAATCTTTCATTATTGAATTAGAAATTCAGATAGTCTAGCATCAAAATATAGTGAGTTGCTTGTAAGTCATCTTGATGATCTTTGATCTAAGGGACACTTATACCCACAGTCCTCAAAAATACTCTTGATAGCAGAGTGCTCCAAAATAGTCATATTTAGTGTAGATGTACCCATATATCTCACCTGTATATCATACTAGTGTCTTCACACTCTTCGGTTAATAAGACAATCAACCAATATGGCACACAACGATCTATACTTGATATTACTATCATTCTTGTAATAGCATATCATTTGATCGCAAACAGATTTAAGAACTAAATGATAAATCCTCCTTTATCAACTTAATATAGTCCCAAGGACTTCATCACATCACAGGAGTTCATTTAAAGATGTATTTATGTGATGAAAAAGCTAAAATAATTTTTATTCATTTATAATTCATATACATTTTTAATGAGCATAACCATTTACAACTTAGATGATTGGCTTTGGGATACATTTTTCAACTTATATCTATACTTAAGTCTCATCTTCTCAAGATGTGCTTTAGTCTTTTGTTAGCTAAGCAGCTTGGTCGATGGGTCTGCCTTATTGTCCGTGTTATCTACTCTCTACAACTTGACATATTTCTTCTCAAGATAGTCACAAATAATATGAAATCATTGCTACATGTGCTAGGACTTCTGGTGAGACCTAGGCTCTTTAGCTAAAGCTATAGCACCATTATTGTCATAATATAGTGTTATGGCATCTAACGACATTACACCTAGTTTTGTAACAAACTTATTAAACCAAAAGTCTTCCTTTGTAGCCTTAGAAGCAGTGATATACTCAGCTTCTATGGTTGAATATGCAATAATCAGTTGTTTAGAATTCTTCTAATTTATCGAACCTTCATTGCACAAGAAAGCATATCCTGATGTAGACTTTCTATCATCAACATCAGACATAAAGTCTGAACTTATGAATCCTTATATCTTTAGCTTTCTTTCTCCTCCAAAGATCAAGAATATATCTTTAGTTCTTCTCAAATACACAAGAATGTTCTTAACAACTATTTAGTGCTACTTATTTGAATTCGACTAATATCTGCTCGCGATACTCATAGAAAGAGCTATATCAGGTTATGTACACAACATGATATATATGAGGCTTCCTATAGCTGAAGCATAAGGAATCTTGCTTATGCATTGAATCTTTTCAGATGTGTTAGAGTACATCTTCTTAGAGAGATTAATCCCATGCCTAAAGGGTAGAAGTCCCTATTTGGAGTTTTCCATGCTGAAGCTTTTCAACACAACCTCTATGTACATCTTATATGAGAGGCCTAGCATCCTCATAGATTTATCTTTGTAAATCTTTATTTCCAAAATATAAGATGCTTTTCCAAGATTTTTTATGGAGAATTCTTAGAAAACTAAATCTTAACCAAAGTTAGTATAGGAACATCATTCCTAATCAGGAGGATATCATCCATATACAATACGAAGAATATGACAACACTCCCACTAACCTTCTCATAAATACATGGCTCCTCATTCTTAATCAAATCAAATGATTTGATTACATCACTGAAACAAGTATTCCAACTCTAAGATGCTTGCTTCAATTTATTTATAGATCCTTGTAGCTTGCAAATCTTATGAATTTCATCGCTGGATGTTAAATCCAAAAGCTACTCCAAATAAATATCTTCCTTAAGATATTCATTCAGAAAGGTAGCATCTATCTATCATATCTTATAATCATGGTATACTGCAACAACAAGTAGTGTCCAAATGGACTTTAACATAGCCACAATTGAAAAGATCTCCTAATAGTTTAATGCCTTCATGTTGACTATAACCTTTCACCATGACCCTTGCCTTATAGGTCTCTACATTTTCATCTAAATTTGTCTTTTTTTTGTAGATCCATTTGCATCCAATAGGTACTATACCTTCTAGTGGATCCACTAAGATCGAGATTTAGTTGAAATGCATCAAGTCAACTATTGAGTTTATGGCTTCCAACCATTTCTTGAAGTTGATGTCTGACATTGCCTCATTGTAGGTTTTGAGATCATTTCCATGTTTTCTATCTTCCATGAGGAACATTTGCTCTACTTTCTTTGTAAAAATATCTAAGTATCTTGCAAGAGAATGAGAGATTCTACTCAATTTACAATATGGAAGAAGAAGTGCATGTACTAGCTCAACATGAATAGGTTCTATAAGTGCCATGACTCATTGCTCTTTAGAGACTTTTCTTCAAGCCCAATTTTTTTTCTGCTACCTCTATGTTGGATAAACTATTTTCTCAAGAAGATAGCATGTCAGCTCATAACTACATTATGATCCTCCAGGAGGTAAAATTAATACCCCATAGACTCTCTAGGATATCTAAGGAAATGAGCCTATTGGACCTATCCTCTAACTTATCTGCCTATAGTCACTTCACATGGGCCAGATATTTCCAAATCTTAAGATGACCAAGACTCGATTTCTTAGCATGCTACATCTCATATGGCATGGTAAGAACATATTTAGAGAAAATCTTATTTTAAAAGATAAACAAAAGTAAGCAATGCATGTCCCCAAAGAAATAAAGAAAGATCAATCAAGCTCATCATGGACCAAATCATATTCAATAGGATTTGATTCTCCACTTTGATACCCTATTGAGTTGAGGTGTTTTAGAGGAGTTCATTGTGAGACTATGCTATTTTATTCAAGATAATTTTGGAATTCTCCACTAAGGTATTATTTTCTTCGATCTGATTAAAGAAACTTGAGGAGTTTCTAGTTTGCTTCTCTATCTTATATCTGAATTCTTTGAACCTTTTAAATTCTTCAAATTTATGTCTCATATATATATCCATGCTATAAATAGTTATCAGTAAATGTAATGAAGTAATGATAACCACCCCTAGCCTGCACATCAAATAGGCCATATACATCAATGTGTACCAAGGCAAGTATCTTAGAGGTTCTCTCTCCTTGTTCTATAAAAAATAGTTTGGCCATTTTTTTTGAAGACAAGATTCACAAACTGGATAGAACTCAATAGTCAATGAGCCAAGAAGCCCATCCTTCTCCCATTTGTTTATCCTTTCTTCTTCAACATAACCAAGCCTGAGGTGCCACATATACTTTAGGTTCATCTTATCTCTGGATCTTCTAGATCCTATGACATTCACTATGAGAGGTCTAATATACCTTCCAAAGGTGTGTCCTTCTTGTTCTTCCAAAACTCTACGTATAAGGGATAATTTTTTTTCTAATGGCCATTAATGTTGCAGTGGAAATACTTTCTCTTGTCAGTGACCTTTCTCTTAGGAACTTCTCTTTTTGGCTTACTATTGATCGTTTGCTTCTTCACGAGCTTCTTCTTCTTGCAATTAGACTTTTTATTGGTAGAAGTAGCCCACTTTATAGCCATGCCCCTTGAACCCTTCAAAGGCCCTTCAGTAATTAACAACATGTTTAACAATTCAGTCTTGATGCAATCAATCTTATTCATATGATAGTTTACTATAAATTGTCTATATGAATCAAGAAGAGATTACAGGATCAAATCCACTTATAATGCTTATGCATCTCATGTCGAGCTTCTCAAGCTCCTTTAAGTCCTTAATCATTGTCAAACAATGATCATGGATAAACTATCCTATTGTAGGTATACCTCCAATCTCGGCATTGATGGAGATTGGACGTCGGCCACAACTAAAGACGAAGGAGATCGGTTTCAACCGATCTCGTGAAATTCATGCACAAGCAACAAAACAGCCATGCAGCATCCACCTCGACTTTACTTGGCCCTGACATCGAAGATACCAACTTCAGAAAGCCCATTTTACTTGAACTGAGATAGAGGTTTTGACCCAAGTTTAATATGACCTTTGACCTCAGTGATTGGCATCTTGCTTTCTGACATTGGAGGTCATTACTTCAGAACCACTAAAGCTCCAACCTTGAGGATCCCAACCACCTTATCCGACATCAGTCTAAGCAATTCCATTCAACTTCAGAGGTACTGACTTTAGTTCATCCTCATTTCAATAGTCCCAAATCTAGTTTTGTCCGAGGTCAAGGTCTCTACTTCAGCTTATTCAAACCTCTAACCTTGTCTGTTCCAAATTCTACATTGTTTAAGGTCAAAGATCTTTATCTCAATTCCATCAAACCTCGGACCTCAATAGGGCCAAATTGCTTATCCATCGAGTATAGACCTCAGCTTTATCAGACCACCAAACTCAGTGAATCCAACCTCTAACCTCAGAAACATCTCACCTTAGGACTCATAACTCCAGCAAGTCATGTTAATCATGCAAGACATCCATTTCAGGAAGAAAATTATTTTCAATAAGAAAATCAAAATGGCCCAGATCCAATCTTATCAAAAGGATAGTTACTTATCTAGCCTCTCATTCAAATGTAGAAAGATAATTTCACTCGACGTGTCGACATGCAAAATTCAGAAACTAGTTAAGTCTCCCAAGCATACACGATACTAACCCCTCCACTATAAATAGGAGGAGCGGGAACCTAAAGGTATGCTTCTCTTAATGATTTCTACTCCCTCTCTATTCTTCAACCATTGACTTGAGCATCGGAGGGTCCCCACCGAAGAACAATCTAGCCAAGGACTTGTTTTTGCAGGTATCACTCTAGCATTTCAGTAACTTACAACCGAGGACAAGTTCTCCTATCTCAAGCCCATGGTTCGGTAGCAATAGTTGGTGCTAGAGGAAGGGTTATTCCCAACCTTTATTTGAAAATTGATTCAAGAGGGAATAACATGAGACTACGAAGGGGAGCATCAAATGCATCTTGCTATTCTAATGAGGCCCATCCAAATGATATCTAGCCAAATGACGTCCAGCCATCGATCCCCAAATCTAAACCAGTTCAAGTGCCGCCTCATCCACGGCCTCTGACCATGTCAAATGAATAGTTCAATAGCCTCAAATAGCAAGTGCAAGCCCTATCTATCATTGTGTGCAGAATGCAGCAAACCACTGCACCTGATGCTCCATGCTCTGGAAGGGATCATTGGTTAGATTGGCACTCACCCCCATGAAGTCCGAGGCCAAGATAAAGTCATCATAGCCAACGTGCTAGCCCCACCAGAAGGAGGCATGGTTGATCCCTAACTCTACAATTAGGAAGGGATTCAACACTAGAAAATTGATCTCCTCGTGACTATAGTCCACACATGGCTCAAGACTTTGAGATAGAAAGAAGGTTCCAAGAAATGTAGTAGAAGATTGAGGCATTGCAGGAATGAGCTCAAGGTAAAGACCTTGGTTTTAACTTTGACCCTCCCTATACTAGAAGAATTTTGGAGGAACCACTGCCATTGCAGCTTAAAATGCCATAGTTGGAGCCATATGATGGGACTTCGAACCCCATTAATCACTTAGAAACCTTCAAATCTCTGGTGCTCCTTCAAGGGGCGTCAGATGTGATTCTTTGCCAAATATTCCCATCAACCTTGAGAAAGGTAGCTTGATAGTGGTATTCGAGTCTTCACCTGGGTTTGATTGATTCTTTTGAATAATTTGGAAGAGCATTTGCAGCTCACTTCATCAGCAGTCATCGGTAGCATCGTGGATTTGACTACCTCATTAGCATCAAGCAAGGAGAGAAAGAATCCCTACAAGACTACATTAAACACTTCAACACCATGACTTTGGAAGTGCACAATTTAGATCAATCCATGGCCATAATAGCACTTAAGGCCAAACTTCAGAAGAATGACCTCCTCTTCTCACTTGAGAAGAAATATCCAAAAAACTTTACCGAAATGATGATAAGGGTAGAAAAGTATGCAAATGCAGAAGAGGCCTAGTCTCCACATGAAGAAAACCCCAACCATGAGTCCCAGGAGAATTAGGGAGATAAATAGAAGGATAAGAAACCTGAAGTCTAGTAGAGTAAATGGCGACAATCCTACTCACCTCCTCACGGCACTTAAGCTCACTTATCACCAGAACACCATTGAGCTAGGTCCCCATTGTGAAAGTTTAACAACTACACGCTGCTCAACACTCCAAGAGCTCAAATCCTAATAAAAATTAAGCATTGAGAAGATCTGCTAAAGCTAAAATGGATGATGACTTCACCACATGTACGAGATCCAGGAAAGTACTATCGATATCATCAAAACCATGGGCATGATATAGAAGAATATTGGCAACTCAAAGATAAGATCGAAGCACTCATCCAATGGGGGCGATTGAGAAGGTACATAGTGGAGTGACCGAATCAAAGAGAACCAAGACATGAACCACCTTAGCCTAAAGAGCCTCAAGAGAATAGACCCATGATAAGGATCATTCATACCATCTCTGGGGGCCAACATGACGACCTTACATCCAAGAACCAGAATGGCTAAGGAGAAAGCCAAACTAAAAAAGGGAAGCAGAAGAAGAGAAAAATCAAGCAAGAAATCACCATTTTTGATGATGATCTCAGAGGAGTGGCATATCCGCATAATGATCCAGTTGTAGTCACATTAAATATTTCTAATTATGATATACGATGTGTTTTGATTGATAATGGGGGCTCTGTAGATATTTTATTTTATGATGCTTTTGTACAAATGGGTTTGTCTTATGATCACTTGAAAAAGGAGGTCACATCCCCATTGATTAGATTTTTTGATAGCATTATGCCCATGGAAGGGGTCTCTATGATCGTAGGATGTACCTTGAAGCAATCAATAGTTCAGGTCAAATTTTTGGTTGTAAAGATCTCCTCTGCATATAAAGTGATATTAGGCCGATCTAGATTGAATGATTTTCAAGCTATGGTGTCGACTTACCACTTACTGATGAAGTTTCCTACTTCTTAAGAAGTAGAAGAAATCCAAGAAGACTAGCAGGCGGCTAGAGCATGCTATATGACAGTTCTACAAGGAGAGAAACCTAAAGAACCTCCTCTACCTAAACAACTTGATGTTCAAGATGAGCTAACCAAGCAGCGAGGTCAACTTGTTAAAGAGCTCATTACAGTAACCTTGGAAGAAAGGGATCTGACCAGGATGGTCCAAATTGGCTCTAATCTCAATGAAGAGGATCGCCGTCATCTCACCTCATTCTTGTGGTCCAACATTGATGGATTTGTTATGCCCTGCGGTTGCTCCGATACCACCTATTAGAACTTGGTACTACTCCAATACCAGTTGTGGACCGATCTCTTGCATGGACCTAGGTGTTAATCAAGAGAATCAAAGAAGAACAAGAAAGGAGGCGGCAAAACTAGGGTTTGGCATTGGAACTAGAAAGAAGAGAGAGAGAGAGAGAGAGAGAGAGAGAGAGTTAGGAAGAAAAGCCTTGTATTGATTCCTCACCAAAAAACTATTACAATACAATGGTTTATATACTCTAGGATTTCAATATGAGCCATAATAAACTCTAGCTCAAAAACTCTCCTAGGCTAACCCATACATGAAAGCACTGACCCAAGCCCATGTACACCCATTTCTTGCATGCTCTCATTCCATGGACTTAATCCCAATCCAAATCCTGAGTTAGCCACCTTAAGACCTCTCAAACCAAGCCTTAAGAAACCTAAGATCAAGCCCTATACTAGACCAAATAGAAATCTCATACAAATATATCTCCGCAATTGGGGTCGACCCCTGCTGAGACTAAGTTAATCCCTCTGGATGGAGTCAACTCCTATAGGGGAAGGACTCGACTCCTTTGTATGCCGACCACAGAATCCTAAAATGTAGCTCTCTTTTCTCTAAGATGAAGTGGACCCCGCTATGACTAGGGTCAATCCCTCTTGGATCCTAGTCGACCATCTCAGAATCAAGTCGACTCCTCTATGTGCTGGCTTTCTTTAATCCCTTGGATTCTCTTCATTTTTCCTCAAAGGCTTAGGAACACCACACAAATTCCTACAGTATTTGCTTGGATAGCTTTGAAAATGTTGGGTATTGATCCAGAAGTAATTGTTCACCATTTGAATATGGATCCAAATCATCGCCTTGTCATGTAGAAGAAAAGGCTTTGCACCAGAACATTAGAAGGCAATAGAAAAATGGTGGATAAACTTTTGAAGGTTGACTTCATGCGAGAAGTTAACTATCATGAATGGCTGGCCAATATTATGCTGGTTAAAAAGGAAAATGAAAAGTAGTGAGCATGCATCAATTACACCGATCTCAACAAGACTTGTTCAATAGACAGCTACCCATTACCTCAGATCGATCAACTAGTGGATACTACATCAGAGCTTTGGCTCTTTCTTTCATGGATGCCTTCTCCGACTACAACCAAATCTAGATGGCTCCTGAGGATGAGGAGAGAATAGCTTTTATTAATGATTGAGATCTTTTTTATTATAAGATCATGCCATTCGGCTTAAAGAACATAGGGGCAACTTATTTATGGCTCGTCAATAAGATCTTCAAAGCCTAAATCAAGAGGAATATAAAATTGTATGTGGATGATATACTCATTAAGAGCGCGGCAGTAGAATGCCATATCACCAACCTCAAAGAGACCTTCAAAACATTGTGATGATTTCACCTCAAGCTAAACCCTAGTAAATGTACTTTTGGTGTCATCTCCAAAAAATTTCTTGACTTCATGGTTTCTCGCGATGAGGGATTGAGGCCAACCCAGAGAAGATAAGGGCACTTCAGAATATAAGGCCACCAAAGTCTGTTAAGGAGGTGCAGTGCCTTTCGGGAAGATTGGCAGCCCTTAGCAAATTCCTCTTGAGGTTGGCTAAGAAAAAATCTTCCCTTCTTCCGAGCCCGTAAGCAAGTAAAATATTTTCATTGGATGGAGGAATGTCAGACAGCTTTGGATGAGCTGAAGAAGTACCTAAGTTGTCCACCTCTCCATAACAAACCAGAGTCCGAAGAGACTCTATATTTGTATCTTGCAGTCTCTCCTTAGGTGATCAGGTGGTGCTTGTCCACCAAGAAGGGATGTCACAGAAGCCCATATCCTATGTAATCCAAGTCCTTTTGGATGCAGAAATGAGGTATGCAAAGCTTGAAAAGATCGTATATGTTCTAATCATTTCAATAAGAAAATTGCACCCATATTTCAAAACGTATATGAGTCCTCTCAAGGCAATACTTCATCGGCCAAACACCTCAAGATGGCTTGCTAAGTGGACTATTAAGCTTGGAGGATTTGATATGAAATACCTTCCACGTCCGTCTATTAAAGTGCAGGCCCTGGCAGACTTCATCTTAGAATGTACTGTCCCTAAAGAAGAACCCACACTGAGCTTAGAAGTCCAAGACTATAAAGAATGTTGGACTTTGATAAATACTTAATTTGAACCATCTAAAGCACAAAATTATATTTAATTAATTATTATTTATTAAAAATTTGATGCTTCTTCTTATGTTTTGCAGGAAAGATAATTGTCGATACAAAGAGCCCAATTTGCAGATCAAAAGGACTCAAGTTTGAAGTAAATTGGATTTAAAATGGTTTTAAAATAAAAGAAAGATGCATACAATAGTATAGAAAATGAAGATGCTATACTAGGAATCCAAAAATGATATATGTGTCATTATAAAGAAACAAAAATATTTTTTTTGTAAATGGCATGGAATAAGAGCATTGGTTTGGTTTTCACGTGCTGCACATGCGGCAGGCATTCGCTGGGTGCAGTCCAATGGTTTCATGCAGCATCAAGCGAGCGCGTGGCAGGTGCACAAGTTCTTAGCCGGTCCGTGAGGTTGCTGATAGCAGGTCCATCGGTTAAATAGTGGGTTTGCAACCAAGTCTTCATGGATGTTAGCACAGATGTTAGCAGACACTCAAGTAGGTTCAACAGATGAGTTCAGCTCTAAAACAAATTCCATATTCCTCCCTGGAACTGGATTCTCCCAGCTTTTCTTTTCTATTCAAATCCTCTAAACCATGACATTCTCTGATAGCCACCCCTTTGGGCGAATAATCCTTCCCACACTATAGCCTCAACTAGTGGCCTCAATGGCTTCTGTAACCTCTCTCCCTCTCTCTCTTTCTTTCTTCTCCAAACACAAACAATCGACCCTTCCTCATCTTCTTTCTCTCTCAAAAATCTTCTCCCCTCTTTCTTCTTCTTCCAAATTTTCAAACCAAAAACCTCAACCTACTTCTCCACAAAATCTTTCCATCCAACTTTTGATCCTTGCTCCAAGTTGTTAGAAGGTCAATCTCCAGGATGAAGTTTCAACAAGAAGCTTTTCGATGGCCGACTGATGGACTTGTTCTCAAAAGATCATTATGATCCTATTTTGATGTTGTTTTTTATTTTTCATCTTTTGTATTTTTTTAATTTATAGTAAAAACCACTTTTATTTATAATATTTTTGTATCTTACAAGATTGATCTGGAATAATTTATGACCCTCGGGATGAGCCATGATTTAAGGATATGGTTCCTGCTCTTGGGATATATTGGGGGTAAACCCCGCTCATGCCGATGTTCGGTCTGATGTTCTGCCAAGTATAATTTATAATCATAGAAGAGCTTCAATTGCCACTTCTCCTTCAATCAAACTTCTTCCAGACTTCTCCTTCAGTTGAACTCCTTCCAGACTTTTTCTTCAGCCAGACTTCTTCATCAGTCGAACTCCTTTTAGACTTCTACATCAGTCAAACTCCTCCTGAACTTCTCTTACAGCCAGACTTCTCCATCAGTTGGACTCCTTTCGAACTTCTCCATCAGTTGAATTTCATCCAGATTCCTCCAGCGGATTACTTTCATATTTCAACTAGCATTCCTCCCAGATGATCCCCTCTAGTCATATTCCCTCTAGGTAATTTCTTTCAGTCAAACCCCTTTTAATCTACAGCTCTCTACATGACATGAATCAACTCACTCATAAATAACTTAGAGTCCGAACTCCTCTAGAATTGATATATGTCAAAGCTCTTCACCAACCAATGCCTGCTTCCTTTGAACTTCAACTATTAAATTCTAATGAATGGGCATGTCATGACAACAGACACCACTCTCCATAACAAACTCCACATGGCCCCGAGCGGCTCACTACCCGATGGTTACGACTGTCACTTTCAAGTTTGTTATAGGCTCTATCTATAAAAGGGACTCTCAAGATATATTTTCTCTAAGCTCTCTTCTTCTTCCCAAAACTCTGCTGAATTCTTTTCTGAGCACTCTATTTTTGTTGGCCAAAAGAGCTGACTCGATCGTCAGAGGGTCCTATTGGAGCCACCACCATCGACTCCAAATGGGACTTTATTTTGTAGGTCACTGATGGCGACCTCTTCTTCCTTAACTCTAGCTCGATCCAGTGTCAACCAGATTCTGCACCAATAGAATTGGTGCTAGAAGGAGGGGTAATTTGTAAATCTTTATTCTTAAAGGAGTGCTCAGTCGATCCTATGGATCTTCTTCTTCAAGGTTCATCTCCATCCTCTCTCTCAATCCTAAGAAATACCTCCAAAGAAGATGACTACCCAAAGATCTACCACTTCTGCCATCAGATCTGAGCTAGATCCATCTGTTCCCACTCCATCATCGATATTTCAACCTCCTCCACTGATGGTCATGGTAGATCTAGAGCAGTTTAACTTGCTGATATAGCAGGTTCAAGACCTCACTGAAATTGTGTAGGCCATGCAGCAACCTCTGATGATGGTTCCATCAGAAAATCCACCATCAGGATGTTAGAAATCAATCCCAAGGAGATGCACTTGGGCTAGCATACCCATCGCCCTTGGGAAGGAGAAATAGAGAGTAGAGGATCCTTGTTCAGATCATGATTCTTTTCTGGATGAGACCTTTCCTATCTATAATTGGAAGCCTTCTAAGATCTGCAATCGAGATGACATCCTCGATCAGAAATTGCAAGAGATGGATCGACGGATTGAGGAACTCCGCCATATCACTCTGGCTCACCATGAAGACATCTACACAGATCTCCCTTTCTCTCTTTGAATTATGCAAGAGCCCATTCCGTCAAACTTCAAGTTTTTTCAATTTGAAAGCTACGATGGAACCTTTGATCTGGTTGATCACCTGGAGGCCTTCTGGACCATGATGCTGCTCCATGGCACACCGATGCCATCTTATGCCGAGCTTTTCCAGCTATCTTGAAGGGAGCAACAAGAAACTGGTACTCAATGTTGAAGCCAGGTATGATCTTCTTCTTTGACCAGATGAGTCATTAGTTTATAGCTCATTTTATTAGCAGCCGACATCTCCGGAGAGGTTCGGACTCCCTCATCAACATCAAGCAGAAGGAAGGAGAGTCCATCTGGACTTATGTCAATTGCTTCAATGCTACCGCACTGAAAGTTCGAAACCTGGATCAGTCTGTTGCAATGGCCGTGCTGAAGGGTGGCCTTTAGAAGAATGATTTGCTATTTTAATTGGAGAAGTACCCTAGGAACTTTGCTAATCTACTAGCTCAGGCTGAAAGATATGCCCGAGCGGTAGAAGCCTTCAAGTTAAAGAATGAGGAAGCCATAGGAGAGCATCAAACAAATGAGTCTAATAAGTCCACAGCTGATGGAGGATCGAATGAAGTTCGGCCACACTCATGGACTCCCTCCGAGCGCAAGTAAGCTCGAACTCCTCCTCGAGCTTGTCGTCAAAGAAGCTCCGATAGAAGGACACGAAGAAGTTCACCTCTCAGAAGATTTCACAACTACGCCCCCCTCAATGCTCCAAAAATGTAAGTATTGATGGAGATCAAGGAGCAACTGTCGAGGCCTAAAAGGATGCACAGTTACCCTGGCAAGTGCAATCTTAACAAGTACTGCCTCTACCACTATGACCATGGCCATGATACTGAAAAATGCATTCAGCTTCAAGACGAGATCGAGGAGCTCATTGGGAGAGGACAACTAGATCGATTCCTTAGATGCCGGTCTAAATCAAGAGAAGATCGATTGAGGGCACTGCTTTAGCCAGAACCACCAAGGAGGAAGGAACAACATAAAGATCGATCATCTCTCGGCATCATCAATACTATCTCTCGGAGACTTCGACAAGAAGAGGCCAGCAGATCTGAGGGATCAGTGAAGAGACGGAGGACTGAAGAATCCATAACCTTCACTGAGGTAGATGCATGGGAAGTACAGTTGCCACAATCTCTTTAAAAATAGTAGACTATGATGTACGTCGCATCCTAGTTGATAATAAAAGTTTGGCTGACATCTTATTTTATGATGCTTTCTCCAAAATTTTAACATCTAATAGTCAGCTTGAACCAATAAACTCCCTACTAGTAGGCTTTGCTGGTGCTGCAGTACCAGTTGAAGGTGTAATAACTCTAGCTATGGCTATAGGACAATATCCAGGACAATCCAGAGTGCAGATAGATTTTTTGGTAGTAAAGGCTCCCTCTGCTTATAATGTAATTCTCGGTCGACTTGGTCTAAATACACTTCGGGTGGTGGTATCAACTTATTATTTGAAGATGAAGTTTTTGACAAGTTATGAAATCGAAGAGGTTAGAGAAGATCAAGCTCTGGTAAGGCATTGCTACTCAATTATCCTGCAAAAGAAAGAACAGTCTGACCCTTGTCCTATCGATGGGTTAGATGTTCGGGATGACCTCATAGAAGAAAGGGGAGAACCGATGGAAGATCTTATCTCAGTCTCTCTGAATGATGGGAATGTGGAGCACACAGTATAAATTGGTTCCAATCTAACTGATGGGATACAAGAGCAGCTCATCAAATTTCTTCGAAGAAATATAGATATTTTTGCCTGGGTCCCTACGAACATGTCGAGAATCGATGCGAAAGTCATAGAGCATCATTTGGCTGTAGATCCAAAACATTGGCCAATGATGCGGAGCCATGCCCTAGAGAGACAGAAGGTAATTGTAGAAGAAGTTGACAAGCCCCTTAAGACTGGATTCATCCAAGAAGTCAACTATCCGAACTGGATCTCCAACATCGTACTCATCAAAAAGACAAATGGCAAATGGAGAATGTGCATAGATTTCAAAAAATTGAACAAAGCCTATCCAAAAGATAGCTACCCTCTGCCCAGAATTGATCAACTGGTGGATGCAACTTCGGGCCACGAGCTCCTCATTTTCATGGATGCCTTCTCCAGCTATAATCAAATCTGGATGGCATTAGAGGATGAGGAGAAAACTGCTTTTATTACTGACCATGGTCTTTACTGTTACAGGATTATACCTTTTGGACTCAAAAATGTAGGAGCAACATACCAGCGCCTAATCAATAAGTTCTTCAAGGAGCAAATCGATCGCAACATGAAAGTGTATGTAGATGACATGCTTATCAAGAGCCGAACTTCAATAAATCATATTGCCGACCTTGAGGAAATCTTTGATGCCCTTCGAAAATACAAGATCAAGTTGAACCCAATCAAATGTGCCTTCGGTATGACTTCAAAAAAATTCTTGGGGTTCATGATGTCAAGATGCAGGATTAAAACAAATTTGGGGAAGATTCGAGCCATTCAAGAGATGGCGGCTCCTAAATCCATCAAAAAAGTTCAGCGCCTGACTGGAAAGGTGGCAGCCCTGAATCACTTTGTCTCAAGGTTGGTCGAATGATGCATGCCCTTTTTTCAAGTTCTCAAGCAATCAAAGGACTTCTGCTGGACCACCGAATGCCAAGAAGTCTTTAAAGAGCTCAAGGACTACCTTTGTTCACCTCCCCTATTAGCCAAGCTTGAACCTGGAGAAGAACTATTTCTATGCCTAGTGGTCTTCCCAGCAGCTCTGGCAGCAGTCTTAGTAAAAGAAGAACCAAAAGTACAACGATCAATCTACTAAATAAGTCGAGTCCCGAGAGATGCCGAGATCAGGTATACCAAGTTAGAAAAACTAACTTATGCTCTTTTGATTGCAACCTAGAGACTCCAACCTTATTTTCAGGGGCACACCATAACCCTCCTTACTGATCAATCAATCAAGGTAGTTCTCCATCGAACAAATGCTTCTAGAAGAATAGCAAAATGGGCAATTGAGCTCACCGAATTCGACATTAACTACCAATCTTGGTCGTCAGTCAAAGTCTAAATATTGTCAGATTTTATAATGGAATACATCATTCCGAATGAAGCCGAGCTTGAACACAATGAAACCAGCATTTCATGGTTGCAGCCGAGCTCCTCTAAAGAAAGAGCTGATCTTCCCAAAGATTGTTGGGTCCTATATGTGGATGGCTCATCCAACGCTTTTGGTGCAGGCGCAGGACTGATCTTGGTTAACCTGAAGGAGATCATCGTCGAATATGCACTATGCTTTGAATTTTCTACAACTAATAATGGGGCTGAATATGAAGTATTGATCGCTGGGTTAAAGATAGCTAAAGAGTTAGAAGCAGATCGACTCCAAGTCTATAGTGATTTCCAACTGGTGGTCGGATAGGTTAGCGGTAGTTATGAAGCACAGGAGAAAAGCATGATGAAATATCTTGAGAAAGTGAAGAACCTGATTCCGACTTTCAATAGTTTTAACATCCAATAGATTTCAAGGGCAGAAAATACTAGAGCCGACCTTCTCTTTAAACTGGCCACTTTAGCCCCGGCTGAACTGCCTAAGGAAATATTCTTTGAAGTTCTGAAATGCTTAAGTTTGAAGGAACCACAATCTGTAATGCAAGTCGACCATGAGCCATGTTGGATTGATCCACTGGTCGTCTATCTTAATGATGGAGTTCTTCATTATAATTCGAAAGAAGCTCAAAAATTTAGAAACTAAGCCTCTTATTATGTTCTATATGAAGGCAAGCTGTATAAAAGATCATATTCTTTACCGCTATTGAGATGTCTCTAACCTTCAGAAGCTGATTTTGCATTATGAAAAGTACACGAGAGAATCTACGAAAGTCATGCAGGAGCCAGATCTTTATCACAAAGACTATTTTGGTAGGGTTACTATTGACCGAAGTGATCGCTGCCAAAGAAATGCAAAAAATGTGATCGCTACCAAAGAAATGCAAACATCCAAAGATAGCCAGACTCCAAACATACACCCCTGAGCACCCCATGACCATTTGCATAATGGAGAATGGATATACTCAGACCTTTTCCAATGACGTCCGGATAATGGAAGTTCCTCTTGGTGGCAATAGACTATTTCACAAAGTAGATTGAACCGAAACCTCTGGCAAAAATAATTGAAGTGAAAGTATGGGACTTCATTTGGAAGTTGATTGTTTGCAAATTCGGCCTACCTCAAATCCTCATAATAGATAATGGGTTTTGCTGGAGTGAGATTTGTCGAATTCTGTGAAGATCTGAATATCATCCATCATTTTACATCAGTAGCTCACTCACAAGCAAATGGAGAGGCCGAAGTAACTAACACAATCATGCTGCAAGGTATCAAAGCAAGGCTTAAGAGGGCAAAAGAAACTTGGATAGATGAACTCTATCATGTACTCTAGGCTTACCGAACTATCCAAAGATTGCCAATAGGATAAACTCCATTCGCTTTGGCCTTCAGAATTGAAGCTGTCATCCTGATAGAATTTAAACTTCCATCAGCACAAGTCGTGGCATTCAATGAGCAGCACAACTCACAGGACCTAAGGGCTAACCTTGACTTGGTGGTAAAAAAATAGGAAAAAGCTCAAGTTCGGATGACAGCCTACAAGCAAAAAGTAGCTCGCTACTATAACTCAAAAGTCAAAGACAGAATATTCAAAGTGGAAGACTTGGTACTTTGGCGAGCAGCTATTTCACAACCTTAGAATCAAGGAAAGCTTGCTCCAAATTGGGAAGGTCCGTATGAAGTAGAGGAGGTCGTCCGATCCGAAACTTATTACCTGAAGGAGCTCAGAGGAATAACACTCCCACGACCTTGGAATTCAAAAAAATTGAGAATGTACTACCAGTAATTTTTCTTTAATAAAACACCTCCATTTTAACATTATTATTTCTTGGTGCAAAAACTATGTGATGATAGGAAAGAAGCAATCAAAAAGTGACCATATTAGGAATAGGAGGAGAACCTTGTCCTAACATGAGTAAGTCAAAGACCTCAAATTATTTAAGATAGGAAGAGGGGAGAGGTCCATTCAATGGTCCATTTGTGTACCTATTGCTATGTTAGGAATAGGAGGAGAATCTCGTCCTAACATGATCAAGTCGAAGACCTCTGGTTATTTAAGATAGGAGGAGGGGAGAGGCCCATTCAATAGCTTATTTATACCCCTATTACTATGTTAGGAATAGAAGGAGAACCTCATCCTAACATGAGCAAGTTGAAGACCTCCGATTATTTAAGATAGGAGGGGAGAGGCTTATTCAATGGCCCATTTGTGCCCCTATTGTCATGTTAGGAATAGAAGGAAAAACCTCATCCTAACATGGGCAAGTCGAAGACCTTTGGTTATTTAAGATAGGAGGAGAAGAGAGGCCCATTCAATGGCCCATTTGTGCCCTAGCCTTATTAGGAACAGGAGGAGAACCTCGTCCTAACTTTGAGCAAAGTCGAAGACCTCATTAATTTAAGATGGGATGAGGGAGAGGCCCATTCAACGGCCCATTTATGCCCCTACAGTCTTGTTAGGAATAGAAGGAGAACCTCATCCTAACTTGAGCAAAGTCAAAGGCCTCGTTAATTTAAGACATTATGAGGGAAGAGGCCCATTCAATGGCCCATTTATGCCCTACAACTTTGTTAGTAACAGGAGGAGAACCTCATCCTAACTTGAGCAAAGTAGAAGGCCTCATTAATTTAAGACAGGATGAGAAGAGAGGCCCATTCAACGGCCCATTTATGCCCCTACAGCCTTGTTAGGAATAGCAGAAGAACCTCATCCTAACTTGAGAAAAGTCGAAGATCTCGTTAATTTAAGATGGTCCATTCAACAGCCCATTTGTGCCCCTACTACCATGTTAGAGATAGGAGGAGGACCTCATCCTAACATAAGCAAACCAAAGACCTTCAGTTATTAAAAATAGGAGGAGAGAAGCAGACCTATTAACGGCCCAACCGTGCCACTGCAATTCTATTAATAGAAAGAGAACCTCGTCCTAATATGAGCAAATCGAAGACCTCCGGTTGCCTGAGATAGGAGAAAAATCTCATCATGGCAAAAGCAAAAACCAACCTCATCAAGAATAAGTAAGAAAGTCTTGACAAAAGGACCAAAAAAAATCAACTAACCTAGAAATGAAAAAACAACATCGTCCTAACAACGTCCTGATACAAATAAAGATCTCCGATCATGAAAAGATAGGAGAAAAGCTACTTTTCAATGATTATTCCAACAAAAGACAAAATGAAGGAGAAAAGTGAAGAAATAAAATAGAAAAATAATTAAAGAAGATATTTCTTCATTAAAGTTAGAATTATTACAAAATAAAAATTTATAAGATCGGTTACAAAAGCGAGGAGGAAAAGGCTAAAGCTCTAAGAAGGATCTGATCCCTCAGACTTTGGGCTACTGGCCATCACCAAAGATTTCTTTAAATTGACTATCTCTTTCTCAAGTTCTTTCTTCCTTAGTAGACTCTCCACATACATCATGTCAGCTCGTCGATAATTATCTTTGGATTCTCTCAACTGCCTCCTTAGAATCACCGACTCAACCTCCGCATCCTTCACAGCTTGACGCTCGTATACAATCTAGATCTTCAACTATTGGAGTTCGACCTTATCCTTCTCATATGCAAATGAAAGACCGTGGAAGGATTTCCTCAGAAAAATAATCGACTCTGACTCTTTATCAGCATCGACCTATTGATTATCGTATAATTGCCTCTAAAGATGAGCCACCTCTTCGTTCATCGATTTGAGCTCACTTTCTAGCCTACTCATTTTCTTCTTATAATCAGTCCTACACTTATCGTGTCAAGCTTCGGCATCATGAAGCTGCTTCTAGAGCTCGAAAATTTTTTTTGACCAATCCCAATCGTATCTCGACTTATCAGAAGACCATGATGAACTTTCCTCCAACAATCAGATTGTCTCTTTCGCCAAATCAAATTCAACTTTGAGAGAGTTGATCTTCGTGGTCAATGCTCAGGACTTATCACTGGCACTTTTCTTAAACACCGCTAACTCCTTCTCAAAATTATCCTTCTTAATGCTGAAGCTCATGGAATCCTTCATGTGTAATTTGTGGAGGCGAGTGACTTCAATCATCGCCTTCAAAGCATTTTTCCTGGATCTTTGGAGTTTGTCTTCTATCTTTTTCAGTTTTTTCCTCAAGTGATGAATTTTCCTCTTCAAACTCTTAATTACTGGTTTTAAAGAAATTCCTTGAGACAGCGATTCGACATTGGTGGGAAACTGCATCCAACATATAAAAGAAATTCTAAGCTATTGATAAAAAGAAGTCTTACTTTCATTGATAAAAATTTTTCAAGTACAGGATGAAATAAAAAAAAATACAATAACTATAAGCTCCCAACCTCGAAAGGGAAAATAGTAGGGGAACTCGATGCTCCTGTAGTAGCTGCGAACTTAGGAGCAAGTTCGGCTGGTTGTTCAGAAGGTCTGGGCTCCTCAATAGTAGGTTCGAAAGGTTCTATGACCACTCTAGTGGGAGAAGGATCGACTGCAGCAGTGGATGGTTTGGCTTCCCCATCGACAGCCTCCTCTTCTCTTAAAAAACTCAGATCAAGCTCGAGAAACTTTCAGACAACTCAACCCTTGCAGAGCTCAAAACCTTTAATGAACACCTGCTAGCCGAACTCAACATTCAGGTTTCTCATTTTGAAAGAGGCCTTGAACTCTTCCATGGCCTGGATCATTGCCTCCGAGATCGACTTCACCATCCGAGCTTCCAATTTGGTGACTTTGATCTTAGCTTCTTTCTTTCTTTCCTCCTCCAGAGCCAGTGTAGCCCTAAGTTCGATCGAGATGAACTCCTCCTTCCTGAGTGTATTCTGGAGACTTTCAATTTCTGCCGTCTTCTCCTCCACAAGATGCTCAACCTCACTGCCCTTTTCCTAAAGGTGATTGACCTCAGCTCGAAGATCCTCCTAGACCTTCTCTGCCTCCACCTCCAGATGGTGTGCCCTCTTGATGTGGGCAAGCATTTGGTGACCCGACTGCAACAAATGATAGATGTTAAAAAAAAAGAAAAGGAAGAAGAATGAGGGAAGAGAGAAGAAGGAAAAAGCAGAAGACAAGAGAAGAAGTTGGGCAACGAAGCAACCACCTTGAGGAGGGTTCTAAGAGAACCACAGACGAGCTACCACGGTTCAAGATCGGCCATGTGGTCCACCACCTCCGGCATGGCAAATTTATCAATTAAAGTCCAGACGATCTTCGGGTCATCGAAAGGATCCTCTCCTCTTTCATCGCTGTTGTCATTCGGCTCACTAAAGTGAGCCTTATGAGGTATCTTCATGACAGCTTTCTTTTTCTTCTTCCCTTCCCTCATCTCTCCCTCAATAGGAAGCTTCAGAGCTTGATCCCCACTGGAAGGGCCCGGGGGTGTAGAGGGCATAGAATCCACATCAATAGTGCCAACCTCGACAGTTGGAAGAACCTCGGCACTTATGGCAACCTTGAAAGCAGTAGTAGTGACAGCAGGGGCCATGGAGCCTGAAGCACCGACCTTCGCCCTCTTCGAACTACCACCTGGCACTTTTCTTTTCCTCTTCTGGGTGTAAAGCCCCTTTGCAAGCACTGCGACAGCTTCAGTATCCATTTATGCAACAAAGAAGGAATCACAATCAATGACAGTATACAAATATGAAAGCGAGTGAATCCAAAAAGTAAAAAATATACTGATAGGGTCAAGGAGACTCAAACCCAGGTTAAACAAGATCTGTTCTTTCAGAAGATCAAAAAGAAGAGGAGCTCGGTATGCTTTGAGTTTGTTGGAGGAATCAAGGTTGGTTCTATCCAAGCTAGAAGCTCGACGGACTGACTCCCTAATGTGACTCCAAGGAGGAAGATCTAATAGCAAGGTTGGATAGTACACCAAAAAATATTTTTCTTTCTAGTTGTGAATGAAAGTAGGAGTACCTTTCAGTAACCCTTCTTGCCGAACTGAGGAAAGAAGTACCACCAATCCTTCGCAGAAGGATGCACTTGAAAGTATAGAAGTTCCTAAAGAGTGAAACGGTCGGATGGACCTCATCTAGACGATAGAGCGAAAGAAATCCTATCATAAATCTAAAAGAATTTGGTGCTACGGAGGCAAGGGAGATGTTCAGAAACTGAAAAAGAGCAACTATGAAAGGAGGGAGCAGAAGTTGGAGTCCAGCATGTAGAGTTTCTAAATATAGGTAGAATCGACCAACTGAAGGAGAACTCGCTCGGTCACTCAATGTGGAAAGTTCAAGATTGTACTCCTGAGGGATCCCAAACTAAATCCTAATTAGGAAAAGATCGTTCGGGGTCAGGATGCAAGGAATGGTATCTGACACGAAAGGTTGATGGGACATGTCTCCAGTGCGCACTACTGTAATAGGGATGGGGTCAACAAAGGTTGGATCGGACGAACTCTAAGAACCAATAGATTGGGAAGTTCCAGAGGACATCCAAATCAAACTAAATTCAAAAGAAATTTCAAAAAATTAAGAGGCAAAGGATCGTGGAACTGACCTAGGTCGATCGAGAAGGACAAAAAGGCGATAAGCATGATGAAGACCAAGTGGAAGAATGCTCAAAACTAGGAAGGATGGAGGAAGAAACCAGAACTCTCAAATGGAAGAAAGACGAAAGCTAGAGGAGGAAGGAACCAAGACTCTTGAAGGGAGAGAAGATGAGAACCAGAAAAGGAAGAAGGACTTAAATAGCAAAAAATGGCCCAAAATCATCATGATTGTAGATCTCTCTCGACCGTTCTTCGTGCGATGCATGTCCCAAGCATCATGACAAAAGAATGGCGATAGGTAGTGCCTTTATGGCCCCGTGTCTTGAGCAACACTTCGGTGGAAATTTTGAAAATCCATCTCTTCGAGTCAGATCGCATTAAAAGGACTCTGGTGCCAATATGGAAGATGACAAAATGCCTTGCTTTTTTCAATAATCACAGAACCCAGGAAAGAACTTCGATAGTCGTCTTTATACTTCCTTCAAATTTCAAACTCGAAAGTAGGAGGGGCTATTGTTGGGGGTAAACCCCGCTCCTGCTGAAGTTCGGTCTAATATTCAGCCAAGTATAATTTGTAATTACAGAAGAGCTTCAATCGCCACTTCTCCTTCAGTCAAACTCTTTCTGGACTTCTTCTTCAGCCGAACTCCTTCCAGACTTCTCTTTCAGTCAGACTTCTCCATCAATCGAACTCCTTCTAGACTTCTACATCAGTCGAACTCCTCCTGAACTTCTTTTGCAGCTGGACTTCTCCATCAGTTGGACTTCTTTCGGACTTCTCCATTAGTTGAACTTCTTTTGGACTTCTCTTGTAGTCGGACTTCTCCATCAATCAAACTCCTTCCAAACTTCTCCATCAGTCAAATTCCATTCGGACTCCTCCAGCGGATTACTTCCAGATTTCAACTAGCATTCCTCCCAGATGATTCTCTCAAGTCATATTCTCTCTAGGTGATTTCTTTTAGTCAAACCCCTTTTAATCTATAGCTCTCTATATGGCATGAATCAACTCACTCATAAACAACTTAGAGGAGTCCGAACTCCTCTAGAATTGATATATGTCAAAGCTCTTCACCAACTAATGCCTGCTTCTTCCAAACTTGGACTATTAAATTCCAATGAATGGGTACATCATGACAATGAACACTACTCTCCATAACAAACTCCACGTGGCACCAAGCAGCCCACTACCCAATGGTTACGGCTGTCACTTTCAAGTTTGTTACAGGCTTCATCTATAAAAGGAACCCTCGAGATACATTTTTTCTAAGCTCTTTTCTCTTTCCCAAAACTCTGCTGAATTCTTTCTTGAGCACCCCATTTCTGTTGACTAGAAGAGCTGACTTGATCGTCGGAGGATCCTACCAGAGGCACCACCACTGACTCCAGATGAAATTTTATTTTATAGGTCACCGACGGTGATCTCTTCTTCCTCAACTCCAGCTCGATCCAGCATCAATCAGATTCTACACCAATAGGATAGATTATATTTAAATTAATTTTTTTTATATCTAAATCAATTTAGACTAGCCTATAACATTAAGGAATGGGATATGATTCAAGAGTACAGGCTATGTTCTAGAAGATAGATTATATCTATATTGATTAGATATCAATTACAATACATTAAAGAAAATACCAACTATCGAATAAGAGATCAATTGAGATCCTGAGAATCCATCTCCATACTTGCAACTCCACTTTTAATTAATTTACTATTTATTTGCTATCTTAATTAATTTAAGTTATCTTTTAATTAATCTTAATTTTATTTTTATTTTAAATTTAAATTATTTAAATATAATTAAGATGATCCCTGAAGATATGATTTTGACTTATTCTATCTATATAGTAGTGAGTTAGATTTTATTTTTGACCGCCTATGACAGTAATTAAATTTTGACATCATTACTGGAGATCATGATTTAGTTGCTTAAACATAATAATTATTATTATTTAAAAATATAAAAAAATAAAAATAAAAATAAAAATAAAAATAATTAAAATAATAATATAAAAATTAAATAATAAAAATAATAAAAAATAATAAAAAATAATAAAAAATAGTAAAAAATTTATAAAATAATAAAAAAAATTAAAAAATTAAAAATATTTAAAATAATAATAATAAATTATATTGATGCCACATAAGCTATTTAGGAGATTAAAGATCTATCCATAAAATGTAATAAGTAAAATTTTTCACTTTTGATTGGACATCTTGTTTTGTTTGCATTACATATCTATAAGATATTTTAAGAGCACTAAACCTAATTAAATAAGATAAGATGGAGATTTGATCATCCTTTCTTAGCTCATAAATCACTTTCTTACATCTGTATAACTTAGACTTTAATTCTTAAAATCAAATAGATATTGGCCCCTAAGGATACTTGAGCTCATTAGGATAAAGAATCCTAAGAGTTGGACTAGGTTAAGATTAGTCAGTTTGATTAGTGTCTAAGAAAAATGGTTCAGAGACTACATCTCGAAGGAAAGTGGTTACTTAATTAGCTCTGTTAGCTTACTTGACCAAGATAATTGATGTCTAAAGAAAGCAATGGGAGGACATCCACCAACCTTATACTTACTTGGCCAGTTGAGTGGCTGACCTTATACTTGGAGGATTTAAAGATGACCTTGGCAGTTAGGAGCTATCTAGATCTAGGGTGACTCTTAGCTAGGATTGACCGTATAACTTGACTTCTAACTAACATCAAACCTAATTAAACTTCTTTAATCTCTTTCTTAGTTTTAAGACTCTCTAGACTCTCATCTTTAGAATTTTTTCATCTCCTTTTATCTTATTAAAAAATTTTAAAATTTTAAATATATATATATATTATATTTGCTCTAAGATATAATTGTAGGATATTTACTTGGACATTATTCATTATGATCCAAAATTCTATCCTTAGATTCTAAAATTGAACAAACCCTTAAGAGCTAATAAACCTAGAATTATGGCTGCACCCTTTTGCCAATTGAGAAAATACTTTATCCCTTCTTCTTACACTTATGACCCTTATACACCCATGTATGAATCTAATAGTGGTGGAATCTATGAGGTTGGAAACTCCATAAATATCCACAATAATGTAGATGAGTTATCTCAGAAACTTGATCGTTTATTGAATATGAGACACTCTCCTACCTCACCTTTGCATGTGTGTGATATATGTTCAAGTCCCAATCACCTTGTTAGTAAATGTTTAGCTGCATATCGACCTTGGGAGTTTGGACATGAGCAAACCTACCCAACCCAAACCTAGACTACCAATTATCATAATTCTTTTTCCATCACCTATAATCTGGGTTAGAAAAACTATTCAAATTTTTATGAGACATCACAGCTAGCAATCGATTATGAATCTAGTTATTTAGAATAAACTTATACGATGTACCAATATCAAGATATTCAATAACCCTCTTCAAGTACTTATAGTTCGGAATTTAGAGAAGAAGTTTTATAGATCATCCACTCCCAAACTTAATCAATAGCCAAGCTAGAAATCCAAGTTAGTCAACTAACTGCTGCATTTAATAGTTGGAAGGAGGAAGAATTATCTAGTCAGCCCATAAGTGACTCAAGGAAGCAATTTATGGTTGAGAGCTACCATGCTTATGAAATCCTTATAGAACAGCATAATACATAAATTAAAAATTATTTTGAGATAGATGTACCTAAAGATGTAATTAAGAAAGCTATCTCTAAAATTATTTCTTAAGAGCTAGTGCATACAAGTAGGAATCCTTTTGGAGTGGATATTTTTAATGTAGATGGGTATACGAAAAATTTGAAGACATTATTAGAATCATCCAATTTTAGCACCACTCCCCCATGGGCTGAGAAATATGAATCAATACTTGCTCTATAGCTTTTCATCTAGAATCACCACTTTCTCTAGAACTGAAACTAGCCTTGGTCACACTAGAGTACACATGTTTAGAACCGAGTGACACCCTTCTGGTACCCCTTACATCGGACTCAACCCTTATCCCAATAATTAGATTCATAAGTATTTTAAAAGAACAAATAGAAGAAATTCTTAATAAATAAGATTCTATGAATGGGTTTGTAAATTCTCTTCTTAAAATTAGAAAAATAAAACTAACTAAGAATGGAGTTGTGAGCTGCTTTTTAAAAATTGATGATAAAATACTAAAATTTATCAATAAGAGAATTGCAAGCCATCTTTCTGAGATTAGCAATCCAAAACCATTAAAATTTATCAATCCAATTTTTATCACAAGATAAGCAAATCATCTAGTCTGGCTAAAGACCTTAAACTTAGCACTTGTTGGAAAGCAATCCATCATCTTTTTTTTTTCTTTCTTTCAAATTTTTAGTTTTAATTTTTGCAGGAAACTAATAAAGATGATTAGTCCAAGTTGAGGGGAGTACATCATCAAACATCTATGAACCTGATGAAGTATAATGAAGAACCTGCAAATAACAAACCAAATGGTATCCCTCTTTGATAAATATTTTTATTTTTTTCTCTTCTTCCATTGAGGATAACAAAAATTAAATTAGGAGAAAAGAATAACTAATTTTAAAACTTGTGAGTCCTTAAGTATGATTTTAAATAATTAGCTTTATATATCCAAACTTTATTTTGATTAAAAGTTAATTAGGCATTCTAATCAATGAATGATTAATGGTCTAGATAATTTTAGAGATATGAAGAAGAAAATTATTAAGAAAATTCAACAAATGGTAGGATATAGACCAGACTAAATTTTAAGAGTGATTCTAGAACCCTCTTCTTACTGATCTCAATAAAGAATCTACTTCATGAGAGTTGGATGAAAAGATTAAAATGTACAAAAGTCTTTCTTAAAATCTATTTTATTTATATAAAAAATATTAATTTTTTACTGAATAATCAAGCCCCTTCACCTAAGTAAGTATTGTGGTTCGCATAAAAAGATGGGCAATGTGAATTAAAAAGATGTTTAGCATTGTCCTACTGAGTAATCGAGCCTCTTCGTCTAAATAAGCATTGTGGTTCACATCAAAAGATGGGGATATAAGAATCCGACAAAAAAATAGTGGTTAATAAGGAGACTAATTGCAAGAAGACAATAAATCCCTCCCACATCAAGTTAGAGGATTTAAAGAGTAAAGTGGAAAGTTGGTGAAAGAAGATCACTAAAAAAAATATTTATGGCTAACACTTAACCACTAATTAGATCAAATTAGTAATCCAATGACAAACCTCTTTAATGGTCTGACCAGATATCAACTACCTTTAGGAGTGTCTAACCTAAATTTTAATTCAAGGCCAAGTCGGTATATATTGCTAATTTATCTTCTTTGCTTGAAAATGAGCAAATAACTATTAGGTGAGATGATGAGCTAGTCGGTGGGACCACACCATCCACTAGAAATTATTGATTGTAGAAATTTTTGCATCTCTACCCAGTGAGTGTAGGGATCCAAGTATATAGTGGGTGCCTAATTTATTTAAAAATAAAATTTTTAAATAAATTGATTAAATCTAATTATAAAATCTAACTAGAAATTTTGACTCTCTACAGAAAAATATCTGCATCCAACCAACTAGCCCGTATCCTGGACACCCATAGATTGACCAACCCAACTACAAGGATTGGCTCCAAAACTTCAAAATTATTTTGGATTCCAAGAAGTTGACTCATGTATTGGAGCGGATCCTCCCACTTTACCAGCCCATCCATCTATTAAACAGAGAGCATCTTTCGACAAGTGGATGGACGAAGATAACAAAGCCAGATATTACATATTAGGCTCGATGTCTGATGAGCTCCAGTGCCAATATGAAGACATAAAGATTAGCCACCAAATATTGGCTCACCCGTAAGAGTTGTTTGGTGAACAGAGTCGTGGAGTAAATATCAAGTCACTAAAAAGCTTTTTAAGGCTCAGATACGTGATGGACAGTCGGTCCAAGATCATTATCTGATGATGATCAAGGACTTAGAGAAGCTTGAGAAGCTCGATGTCAAGTTGGACAAGGACCTACAAATCGATATAATTCTGCAATCCTTGACTGATGCATATGGGCAGTTTATCATCAACTACCATATGCATAAACTTTAAAATATCTTGGCAAAACTTATGAACATGTTGGTTACTGTTGAGCTCTCTATGAAAGATTCAAAGGGCTCAGTGCTTGCTATGGAGCGGACTTCTTTCTAAAGAAAGACTTTTGGAAAGAAGAAGAAGATCATGAAGAAGTAGCAGGTGGAAGATGGGAAGAAGAAGAAGGAAGAGCCGAAGAAGAAGGCCGTCGATAAAGAAAAATATTTTCATTATAATTCTGATGACCATTGAAAGCGGAACTATCCTTTATACTTGGCCAGCCTGAAGAACAAGAAGAAGGCAAGTCCTTTTGGAGGTATGCTCATGATCGAATCTAACTTAATGATTTCTTCTGCATCAAGTTGGGTGCTTGACTCCAAATCTAGTGCTCATGTATGCACTTCCATGCAGGAGTTTAAGGAGAGTAGGAGGCTGAGGGATGGCGAGATGATCCTACATGTTGGAAACGGATCAAGAATTACTGCTATGGTCATGGGATCCTATCCTCTTCGACTACCATCTGATTTAGATTTGATTCTTAGGGACTATTATTTTATGCCTACAGTAAGCAGGAATTTGATTTCTATTTCTTGTTTAGCACATGAAGGTTATGTTATTAACTTTCTTAAGCACCACCATACTATTCTTTTTGAAAAAAATAAAATTGTAAGTGGATTCTTAATTAATGGTCTCTATCAGTTGCATATAGATGTATCTATGTTAAATGTCAAGCAAACTGTGAATGCTGTAGGACTACAATGACCTAGGGATAGTCTAAATGATAAGTATCCGTGGCACCTTAGGCTAGGTCATATAGCAGAAGATAGGATTAACAAATTAAAGAAATTCAGGCTATTGAGTCTGCTGACTTTCGAGTCATATCCAATTTATGAATTATGCCTTCATGGCAAAATGACCAAGCTTTCTTTTATAGGACATGGGAAAAGGGCCACAGACCTTCTTACCCTAGTACACATGGATGTGTGTGGCCCATTTGATGTGCTGGCCAGAGGCAATTATGTTTACTTCATCATCTTTACCAATGATCTATCTTGGTATGGCTGTGTGTATTTGATGTGACATAAGTCTGAAGTTTTTGAAAAGTTCAAAAAATTCAGACATGAAGTAGAAAAGGAAATTGAAAAATTCATTAAGGTTCTTCGATTAGATTGAGGAGGTGAATACCTTAGTTGAGAATTCCTAAACTATCTTAAGGAGAACAGCATAATATCTTAATGGACTCCATCTAGAATACCTCAACTCAAAGGAATTTCAGAATGAAGGAACCAGATCCTATTAGATATGGTTGGATCAATGATGAGCTTCACGGACCTTCTTGATTTTCTTTAGGGATATAGTCTAATGAATGCTATTTACTTACTAAATAGGATTTCCACTAAAACTATTCCTACCACACCATATGAGATATGGCATGGTAAGAAATCAAGTCTGAGCCATTTCAAAATTTGAGATAGTCCAGCTCATGTCAAGAGACAACAGGCGGATAAGTTAGAGTCTAGGTCCTTTAGAGCTTATTTTATAGGATATCCTAAAGAGTCATTAGGATACTATTTCTATCTTTCGAAAGACCATAATGTGATTATGAGTCGACATGC
Organism: Cocos nucifera; assembly: GCA_006176705.1. Classification (NCBI taxonomy): domain Eukaryota; kingdom Viridiplantae; phylum Streptophyta; class Magnoliopsida; order Arecales; family Arecaceae; genus Cocos; species Cocos nucifera. The sequence goes on along the minus strand of QRFJ01003717.1, from coordinate 42,101 downwards.
CATCTTTCTTAAAAAATAGTTTATCCAAGATCGTGGCATCGGACGATAGAAAGGCTCGAGGAGAAAGTCTTCCAAGAGCAATGATTTAAGGAACCTATAAAACCTAATCAGATTGAGCCAGTCCAATCACAACCTACTCCACCTTGTAGATCAAATAGGATTTTCCATCCTCTTATTAGGCATTATTTTAGAAGATGTAGAGAAATGTTCCTCACGAAAAATAAGGTTCATGGTGATGATCTCAAAACCTATGATGAGGCGATATCAGATATCGACTCTGAGAAATGGTTAGAGGCAATGAAGTCAGAAATTGACTCAATACGATCAAACCAAGTCTAGACCTTGGTAGATCCACTTGAAGGTATAGTACCTATTGGGTGTAAATAGATCTACAAGAGAAAGATAGGTGCAGATGAAAATATGGAGACATTCAAGGCAAGGTTAGTGGCGAAAGGATATGGTCAATGCGAAGGCATTCACTATTAGGATACCTTCTCGCCAGTAGCCATTCTTAAATCCATCCACATAGTACTTGTTGTTGCAGCCTATTTTGATTATAAAATATGGCAGATGGATATGAAAACAACGTTCCTAAATGAATATCTTGAGAAAAATATCTATATAGAATAGCTGCTAGGTTTCGCATCCAGTGATGCTGATCACAAGGTCTGCAAGCTGCAAAGGTCCATCTATGGACTTAAGCAAGTATCTAGAAGCTGGAATGCTCATTTTAATGATGTAATCAAATTGTTTGGATTCATCAAAATGAGGAGAACTCTTGTGTGTTCAAAAAGGTTAGTGGGAGTGCTATTGTCTTCCACGTACTGTACGTGGATGACATCCTCCTTATTGAAAATGATATTTTCATGTTGACTATGGTCAAAATATGATTATCAAAAGAGTTCTCTATGAAAAATCTAGGAGAGGCATCCTTTATTTTAGAAATTAAGGTCTATAAGGATAGATTGAATAGAATATTGGGTCTCTCATAGAAGATGTACATGGAGGAGGTGCTAAAGAGGTTCAGCATGGAAAACTCTAGGAAGAGATTGGTACCCTTTAGACATGGTATTCATTTCTCCAAAAAAATGTAACCTAGCACACTTGAGGAGATTGAACGCATGAGCAAGATCCCTTATGCTTCTACAATATGGAGCCTCATGTATGCCATGAAAGAACTAGATCTAGGATTTCAGGACTAGATCTTGAAACCTTTTCTAGATCAGCAGCGGAAGACTCAAAATTAATCTAATTAATTTTAAATATTAGATAATCCATAGATCTAAGATCATATTATATGATTATTGTATGGCATTTAAATCTAAAATAAAAAATAAATAAGAAGAAATGGTTGATCACATCAACCTAGATCTACACTACATCTCATGCATATATGAAAAAAATAATAGATCAGATCTATTGCCTGAGTGAGTTAGATGTTCTAACTCACTGATCCAAGCTTGAAGATGAAGTTGCAAGCTATACACACGTCTGACCTCTAGGAGTCATCCATACGAGCCCATGATCACGATCAAAAATTCAGATGATGGAAATTAGCACAGTATGCTAGTACTGCACTGACTTTCTTCGACGATTGATTAGATAACTCCTTTCTTCTAGATTGGACTCTTCTAAAAGAGGAGGAGGAGAAGAGGTTTTAGATGTGAGACACTCTCAGAAAACTCAAGGAAGAAGGAAGGGAAGAGATGAACATAGCAATCCTAGAAGAAGACCCTCTTCTTCTTCTCTTTGCTCTCACCTAGACACCTAGTTTGGTGCCTATGAAACCCTAATGCCCAAAGGTCTATTCCCTCTAATTTTCACACACCTCAGATCCCTCTCAAAGGTCTATAACCCACAAAAATTTTAAGCCAAAATTCATTCAAAATATATAGGAAAAGAAGAGTCCTTGTCTAGGTCAAATACTAGACAAGAAAAGGTCAAACAGGGCACGTCAAGGGGCGCCCAACTCTTGAGTACCCCCTCCATAATTTTTGGCATGTACCAACAAGGAAAGGTGCACAAGAAAAAGAGTTTCTCACATAAAATAAGAGAGAAATTAATTGGAAGAGGGGGCGGCACCTTTTGGGAAGAGTTTGGGTTTGTTAGGATTCTATCTTATAGAATCCAATAAACAAACTCCTTCTTTGACTTGGTCTTCTACCCAATTACCATATGAGAAATAGAGAAAGAGAGGGGACATACATGAAGATCAGGAAGAAAGGGATTTTTCATGAAAAATACCAAAAAAATAGGCATGGAGGGCGTTGGGACTAAGGTGGCGCAAGGAGGAATCCTAGTCTTACTAGGATTCTATCTATGACTTGGTCACCAAATTAAACCAAAACTAACTTAACCAAATTAAATTAGGTTCTAACCCAATTAATGGTTCAATTAAATCTAATTAAATTAAATTTAATTTTAACTTAATTTTTTAATCAAATTAGGAAATTGGGTTGACCTAAGTCCTAGTTAGATTAGGACTAGTTTTTTTCTTGCACTTGACATATCCAATAAGTCAATTGGACTTGATCCAATCAAATCCAAACCAAATCTAATTAAATTATATTTAATTAGACTTAATCTCAGCCCTTTGTCTTAATCAAATTAAGTCAATTAGCAATCAAATTGCTAATCAATCCTTCTGTAACACTTGCACTAGGTTAAATATCAATCGTATTGATCGTTTAAACCTTGAACGATTCTCAATCGTTGATAAGCTATCCGATCAGATCGTGAGCTCTAATGTATATAATCTTATAGGTCCAAACCTAAGTCGATAGCATAGGAATAAATTTTTATAGCAATTGAAGTGACCATCTAGCAATGATACCCGATGGTCGGATAGGTCGAATGTGTAGAACACCAAACTTAGAACCCTATAGTTTTCATATAATTCATCCCCTTGACCAAAATGCTCATAGGATATCTTAGAGTTCAACTGTGAACTCTGATCAGATTATCCATATTGTATTTCAAAATATCAAATTCATCTGATGGATTATCCTGGCCAAGGTTTTACTATATTAAAATTCCAACTCTTGGAGTGGTCAATTCTATCTTGATCATACACCGATTTCATAAGTACTTGACTATGCCCAGAAGCCTTCCATTACTAAATTAGAAATTTAGTTAGTCTAGTACCAAAGCATAGTGAGTTGCTTGCAAGTCACTGAGGTGATCTTAGGTTTAAGAAATATTTATACCTATATCCCATCAGAGACATCCTCGACAGCAGAATGCTATGGAGTTGGTCACATTCAATGATGATGTACCCATATATCTCACCTGTATACCATACCAGTGTCTTCATACTTCTTGGTTAAGAGGACAACCAACCTATATGGCATATAGCGAACTATGCTCGATAGATGCTATTGTCTTAATTAACAATCTATCATTTGGTCGTGAACAAATTTAAGAACTAATTGATAAATCCTCTCTTTATTGAAGCTAAATAGTCTTAAGGACTTCATCAAAAAAATGAAGTTCGTTAGAAGATGAAGACTTATGATGAAAATTATATCAAAGTATTTTATTTATCAATGATCAATTACATATGCAAAGTAGCTCAATCGTTAACAGACTAACGATTAGCTTTTGGGATATAATTCCCAAGAACTCTCACTTGTCCTAAAGTCACTTGGCATAGTATCTAATATCTATCTTTGCTTTATGGTTGTCGAACTTCTTGATTGCAAGGGCTTTAGTGAAGGGGTCGGTTAGGTTTTTCTTTCTATCGATCTTTTGAAGGTCAACGTCACCATGATCCATGATCTCACGGACCAGATGGATGCGATGCAAAATATACTTTATCCATTGGTGTGCCTTCAATTCCTTTGCTTGAGCTATGGCACTAGTGTTATCACAGTAGAGCAGGACTAGACCATCAATGGAAGATGCTACTACAAGCTTGGTGATGAACTTTCTCAGCCACATAGCTTTTTTTGCTGCATTTGATGCTGCCATATACTCTGCTTTATAAATAGAGTCTGCCATTGTATGCTGCTTGAAACTTTTTCAGTAGATGACTCCATCATTTAGAATAAAGATATATTCCGACATGCTTCTACTATCATCATGGTCAGATTGAAAGCTGGAGTCTGTAAATCCCATAAGTTTCAGATCTGACTCATCATAAACCAACCATTGGTCCTTAGTATTTCTCAAATACTTAAGGATGATTTTAACCACCTTTCAATGATTTTCTCCAAGATCAAACTGATATCTACTCACTACTCCTAGTGAGTATGCCACATCTAGTCTCATACATATCATTGCATACGTGATAGACCCCACTGTCGAAGCATATGAGATTCTACTCATACGCTCTCTCTCTTCAGGAGTTGTCAGACAATCTTTCTTAGAGAGTGAAATTTCTTGATCTATCAAAAGATAGTCCTTTTTAAAATTCTCAATGCTTAACTTCTTCAGCACAGTTTCTATGTACGTGGATTGGGATATACCAAGCATTTTTTTAGATCTATCCCTATAGATCTTCATCCCTAGGATGTAGGATGCTTCACCCAAGTTCTTCATGGAGAACTATGATGACAACTAAACTTTTATTTCCTGTAGTACGAGGATGTCATTTTTTATTAAGAGAATGTCATCCACATACAAAACAAAAAATACCACTGTGGAACCATTTGTCTATTTGTAAATGCAGGGTTCTTCTCCATTCTTAACGAAGCCATACATTTTGATCACTTTATCAAAATACATATTCCAACTCTGAGATGATTGCTTCAATCCATAAATATATCTTTGAAGTCTGCACATCTTGGACTCATCTATGGATGTGAACCCCTCAGGTTGTATCATATATACCTCTTCGGTCAACTCTCCATTTAGGAAAGTTGTCTTCACATCCATCTATCAAATCTCATAGTCCAGTGGGTAGCTATTGTAAGCATTATCCGAATGGATTTGAGTATTATCACTAGAGAGAATGTCTCATCATAGTTAATACCATAACATTGATGATACCGCTTGGCAACCAGATGGACTTTATAAATCTTCACCTTTCCATCTATGCCTCTTTTCCTTTTTAATATCCATTTACACCCAATGGGTTTAACCCCTTTAGGTGGGTCAACTAATGTCCATACATCATTGACCTTCATGGAATCCATTTTGGATCTCATGGCTTCTAGCCATTTCTTAGAGTCGAGTCTCTGCATAGCATCCATGTAAGTGATCGTGTCCTTATTGAAGGGAAATCCTGATTTCCTGGTCCAGGTTCGTTCAGATCTGATCAGATCAAAAAATATATTTCAAAATTTTTTTTTTTAATCTATATCAGATCTGAGATGTTTTAGATCTAATTCTTATTATTTTAATAAATAAAATAAAATAAAAATAAATTAAATCAAATTTAATTCACCTAATTTGGGTAATCCTATTACCCTGTTGATGATCCTGTATTGCAGCGGAAGGTTCTGGATCTAGCCACGCAAGCGCCTGGCCTCTACCGGTATCCACTCGGGTTGGATCTGGAGATCCTCTTCTTCTCTATCACACCTCCAAAAATTAGATCTGGATCTGATCTGGAGGATCTTCAAAACTCTTTTGAAGATCAGCAGTCGTCCTTTGCAGCAGCGCAGCCTTCTTGCTTTTGATCGCCTTTCTTTGATCTGAATCGCACCAACCAAGTCCAAAACTCCTTTTGGACGTGGAGAGCAAGGGGAGAAGAAGCTATGGCATGGAGAAGGAGGGGAGAGGCAGCCTTGGGGCGTATGGGAAACTCTTATCTCAATTCAATCTTTGAGTTGGGCGCAGGGTCTTATTTATAGACTAAGCTTGTGATCCAACTCCTCTTCTTCCCAACCAATCACAACCCTTTGTGAAATCAGATCTAAATCTGATTGGTGGGAATAGAGTCCCCTGGATTCCTCCTTAGAGGGTGCCTAAGACCAGTCAAAGTTGGATTCTTAGAAGAACTCTAATTGGAATCCAAAAAGGGAGATGGAGTCCTTGTCCAACAAGGACTCCTAGGCGCCTCCAACTTGGGCACACGCCAGGGTTGGCGTGCGCCCTTCTCCTTGCCAGGTTCTGGCAGGGGGACAGGCCCCCACCAGCTCTCCAATAGGTGCATGACATGTGGTCAAAAGTCAAAGTGTCAATGGTCAACGTTTGACCAGTCAAAGGTAGACTTTTGACCAAAGTCAAAGAACAAGAAATGGCAGGTGACCAAAAATGGCAGGTAATGTCTTACAAAATAAGACAACCTTTTCTGACTTGGACAACCTCCAGTCAGACCATATGAAGGCCTCTGATTGAGCACAAACTCCTTTGGCTCAGTCAGGACAACTTATTTATGATAGTAAAAGAAGAACGTTAGGTTCAATCGAGTGCTAGCACGATTTTCCTTGAACCTAATTGAATCTCATTCAGATCAATTGAACTAGATCAGTTCAATTGATGATCACCAGATTCAAACCCTTGTTTGTGTGACCCAGTTAGGTTCAGTTCTGTATGGTAATGGGATATGTCATGATCTCTATCATCGACATCATCGAAACTCCTTTCGATGGATCAGAACTCTTCTGATTCGAACAGCTAGAATGATCGATCATCTAAATCATTCTAATTGCTCCCAAAATCCACCAGTGACACCTAGCAGTATATGGTGGCAACCCATCAGAGCTGAATGCGACCTCTTGGTGCAGCTACCTGTGTGATTAAGTTCTTCTATCTTGAGCCCCGATCAGATTAGGGTTAAGGTGAACTCGTCAAACCCTAGTCTCTGTCATATGATGTAATCATTCGATTCGAGTCCAATGTGAAAATCTAAATAGAAACTCTTTCTATTATTTCACTCTACCATGGCCATGGGCTTTCTGGACTTGATTCTCATGATCATCATAGGGCTACTCCTCTACCACCGAGGTAGATAGATTCCATCTTGATGCAATCCAGTTCCTACAATGAACATGCTATAGCCAACATACACCTCAGGGTTCCATATGGCTAGGAGACCGAGTAATGGTGTAGTCAAACTATAACACCCTCAAGGTGAACTGCCGATGCATCTCAGGTCAAAGAACCAGACACACTACTGCAGCATCGAGTCAGTCATTGACGAGAAGGTAGACTCCCTAATGACTACTCGAGGTGGTCACGCTCAGTGCCCTCGTTCTCTAACGAGTACCTGTACTCTCGCTCCGGTGTCTCCACACCGTAGACTCAAGACTCATCTACTAAAGAGAAGCGATTGTACACCAACCTTCCGGATCAATCACCATCCTCGTGATGATCCTATGGTCGGAAGCAATTTATGAGTTAATAATGATTATTCATGTCTTAAATTTTCAACTCTTGAAAATATAAATTATCATTACCATTAACTCAAAGGATGTATCACAGACACTAAATATACATATGTGATAGAAAATAACCCATTTTATTGATATTAGTCAAAATTATAATTTTTCCCCTAGAAGTGTATTACAAGTGTCAGCCAATTCTGACTTCTAGGGCACATATATCTAACACTTATCATTCTCATCGAGTTCGATGGGATCACCATCCTGGATTAAGAACCCATAGTATCTATCTAGATGGCATGGTACTCTATCGGATTGCCTTAATAGTACGGGTTCACTAGGCTTCGGATCTGATCTGATCAAATCCAACTTTGGTTCAGCATTCTGTATTAGATTTTCTATCTGTTAAACTTCATCAAGTTCAACCTTAGAGGTAACAGTTCCTTCACTAAGGAACTTCTTTTCCAAAATGGTTGTCCTAAGGCTAACAAACATCTTTTGTTCATTAGCATGATAGAAATAGTATCCTTTGGTCTCTTTTGGATATCCTATAAATACGCACTTATCAAACTTAGGTCCAAGTTTATCTATAATTAACTGTTTGATATAGTCGGGCACCCCCAAACCTTGAGGTGTGAAAGTGCTGGCTTACGTCCTGTTCATATCTCATATGGAGTTTTAACCATAGATTTTCTTGGAACCCTATTTAAAAGATAGCAAGTCGATTCGAGTGCATATCCCCAGAGGGATATCGACAAGCTGGCAAAATCCATCATGGATCGGACCATGTCTAACAGAGTCTGATTCTTCCTTTCAGATACACCATTATGCTGTGGTGTTCTTGGAGGAGTCCATTTGAAGAGAATCTCATTCTCTCCTAGATATGTGAGAAACTCATCGAAAAGGTATTTCCCTCAGTCAAATCAAAGAATTTTAATGCTCATTCCAGTTTGTTTTTCTACTTCACTTCGAAATTGTTTGAACATTTCAAAAGAATCCGACTTATGTTTCATCAGATAGACATATCTATATCTAGATAGATCATCTGTGAAAGTGATGAAGTAGACATATCCACCTCTAGCACTTGTGCTCATTGGTCCACATACATTAGTATGTACTAGATCTAAGAGCTCAGTGGCTCTCTCACCTTTTTCAGTAAAAGGTGACTTGATCATTTTACCAAGAAGACAAGACTCATAGGTTGGAAGTGATTCATAATGACTAACTTCAAGAATTTCTTCTTGAGTCAACCTATTTATCCTGTTCATGTTTATGTGATCTAGCCTACAGTGCCATAAGTAAATATCTGACACATTATCTAATCTAGGGTGCTTGCCGATTGAATAGACTATGTTAATATGTTGTGATAGCCTATATACACCATTATGCAATTATCCATAGAAAGTAGTAACACCATTTACAATGACATTGCAAACTCATTTCTTTATTGAAATTTCATAATTGTTCATTGCCAAAAGGCCTATAGAAATGATATTTAAAAAGAAACTAGGACAGATATGACAATCACTAAGAACAATGGTACGAGATTCAAATACAAGTTTCAAAATTTCTAAAGCTAGAACTAAAACTGGTCTTCCATCTCCAACGTTCAGGAATCTTTTCCTTGCTCAAATCTTCTGCTGACCTGCAATACCTGCAATGAATTGCAAATATGATAAGAACTTTTGGTATCCAATACCTAGTTAGTAATATCACAAATAGAAAAATTGTAAGGAGTTATCATATAAATACCTTGTCCAGCAATAGCTTGCTTCTTTGTCTGCCTGTTCGAGTCTAAGGAGGCAATATACTAAGGATAGTTTCTCTTTCAGTGCCCCCACTTCTTGTAAAAGAAGCATTCAGCTTGACTATTATCGAGCTTGATTTTTCTAATCTAGCCCTGTATAGATGTCCTAGCCTGAACTTGCACCTTCTTAGCTTTCTTCTTCTTGTTCCTCTTTCCTTTTTCAAAGGATCGAGAATGAGAAGATGAACCTCCCACTAAGTTCACCGACTCCTTATGGAGTTGGTGATCCTTCTCAAAGTTCTGAAGCAACCCCAGTAACCCATGGTAGTCTACTTTAGGCTTTATCATTCTAAAATGAGTAAGAAATGGGAGAAAGGACTTGGGCAATGAGTTCAGTATTGCATCTTTCCCAAGCTATTTATGCAAAGAAAAGATGAGCTGGCTCAATCACTCTATCAGCTCGATCATGTACAATACATGATCAATGATAGAGGCACCATCCTGCATCCTGGCATTGAAGATGGCACAACTAGTCTTGTGCCTCTCCACGTTATCAGGTGTGCCAAAGAAATCCCCCAACACTTGAAGCATGTCTTTTGGCTGAGCCATCTCAAATCTACAACTAAACTCGTTGCTCATCATAGCCAGCATAATGCAGCACATCATGGTTCGATCATTGAGCCACTTCTGATAAATGTCTCTGATAGTTCCACGTGCATTTGCAGTTGGCTCCTCAAGTGCATCATCCATTATCACATGTAGGATGCATTCATGCTCTAGGACAATCTTTAACTTTTGGTACTAGCTACCGAAGTTGGGCAACTTATCATTGTCCAACAATGATCGAAGCGATAGGAAAGTGGCCATATCTGCATAGACGAAAACCATAATCTAATTAGTAATTGATTTATTAAATCTAAAGATTTAGACTTTTAATCAAAAGGTTCTCCCACTATTTTATTCAAATTGATAGCTTTTACCTTCAATTCGAGGAATTACCCTAATTTCTTAGTGGGTCCTAGAATCCACATAGACTGCATACGAGCCCAACTTTGGTTGGCCAACCCATCTAAGGATAGGTTCATAATCAATTATTTTTTTAAATAATTTTTAGTAATTGAATTTTGCCCCAACCTCTAATTAGTTGTCTTTGGCCTTCTCAAAAAAGGGTCCAATTAGGAATAATCATTAACATGACCATACTTGGCCCATCTAACTAATGAATGATTAGGCCCAACTTTGGTTGGCTAACCTAACCACTATTTAGAAAGATATAGCCAAGAAATCATATAATAAATGATAATTCCATCAATCGATAAGCACCAGGCCTTTAGGCCTCCAATGATTATCCAACTAATGGATCCATTATCATCCACTTTAATGGGAGGCTATGATCCAGTTATCATATAACTATTTCATTTTAGAGACTTAATAATTTTAGAAAATTTAATGTGAAGATGAGGCAAGGTTAAATGAATCAACTTGTCTTGATCCTCCTACGAACTTCACCAAGTCAGCTTAAGGAAGACCATTAATAGGCTGGTTAAGGAGCACCTGCATCAGTCAAACTAATTTACCTAGCTGACATGGGTCAGCTCGAATAGTCAAGTGATTCAATCAAAATATAATTTCACCAAGAGGCCAAGTGAGTTCGATTAGTGGAAGGGTCATCCAAAGCTTGCCTAAGATACTATAAAAAATAGCCAGGTAAGCGGGCTGCCAATTAAAGACCACCGATCTGGTTTTTCTTAGACACCAACTGATTTAATTAGTTTCAATTAGATCAACCTAACAGTTCATGCTAGATCGTGTAGCTAAGAATCAAGTCCATCTTGGGTCTCGTTAAAAACATGAACTTGACCAACTATAACTATTATAATTGATCTAGAGAATCCTTGACCTAATCTAAGACAACAATTGATTAGATTTAGTCAATTCTCTAATTAAGTCCATTCTTTAATCTAACCCTTGGTCTAACCTAATTAATAGACCTAATCCCCACTAACCCATTTAATCCAATGTATGATTCGTGTCTTAGGATCTTCAATTTATAATCCTAGATCCTAATCAAACAACTTCTTAATTCTTAATTAATTTTTGGGCTGAGGGTTGGGGTTCGGCTTTTTGAAAATAATTTTTATGTTTATAAAATATTTTTATAATATGGTTCTAACAACTAAGTTGCATGTTTGATTCATAATCAAAATGCAAGGAAGAAAAGCATGAAACTACTTTAGATCTAATCTAAACAAGTTCATGTAATTGAAACAATTTCAACATCAATCAATCATAAATCAACTTTAGACCAAATCTAACATATTTATGATGATTAAAATTAGATTAAAATATTTTTAATCAGATCATAAAATTTCTTAGATCTAATTCAAAATTTTATGATCAAAGTTTTAGATCTGCATGTACTAGGACAACCTTTTCACTGTAAGGAGTGAACCTTACAGTAGGACAACCTTATAAGATCAGCCCATGTAATCTAAAATTTTAATTTTTAGATTTAAAACTTTTTTAAATTAAATAAATCATAAATAACATTAGATCATATCTAATAAATTTATGAATAATATTAGATCTATACAAACTAGGACAACCTTTGCACTGTAAGGGATAAACCTTACAGCAGGACAACCTTAAAGCAGTTTGTATGATCTAAAATTTTAATTTTAGATTTAAATATTAGATTATTAATTAAATCTAATCTAAAAATATTCCAAGCATGCATCAATAATTATATAATAATCAACCTGAACCTAATACCAATTGAAAGAACCAGATCTAGGGTTTCAGGGCTAGATCTTGAAATCTTTTCTAGATCAACAGCAGAAGACTCAAAATTAATCTAATTAAATTAAATATCAAATAATCCCTAGATATAAGATCATATTATATGATTATTGCATGGTATTTAAATCTAAAATCAAAAATAAATAAGAAGAAAAGAGTGATCACATCAACCTAGATCTACACTACATCTCATGCATGTATGAAAAAAAATAATAGATCAGATCTATTACCTGAGCGAGTTAGACATTCTAACTTACTGATCTGAGCTTGAAAATGAACTTGCAAGCCATACACATGTCCAGCCTTTAGGAGTCATCCACACGAGCCCACGATCATGATCAAAAATCCAGATGCTGGAAATCAACACAGTATGCTAGTACTGCACTTATCTTTCTTCGATGATTGATCAGATGACTCCTTTCTTCTAGATTGGACTCTTCTAAAAGAGGAGGAGGAGAAGAGATTTTAGATGTAAGACACTCTCAAAAACCCAAGGAAGAAGGAAGGGAAGAGATTAACACAGCAACCTTAGAAGAAGACCCTCTTCTTCTTCTCTTTGCTCTCACCTAGACACCAAGTTTGGTGCCCATAGAACCCCAATGCCCAAAGGTCCTTTTCCTTTGATTTTTGCATATCTCAAAGCCCTCTCAAATTTCTATAACCCATGAAAATTTTAAGCTAAAATTCATTCAAAATATATAGGAAAAGAAGAGTCTTTGTCTAGGTCAAATACTCGACAAGGAAAGGTCAAATAGGACAAGTCAAGGGGCGCCCAACTCTTGGGTGCCCCCTCCATAATTTTTGGCATGTACCAACAAGAAAAGGTGAATAAGAAAAGGGGTTTCACATGTGGAATAAGAGAGAAATTAATTGGAAGAGGGGGAAGCACCTTTTGGGAAGAGCTTGGGTTTGTTAGGATTCTATCTCATAGAATCCAATATCAAAACAAACTCCTTCTTTGACTTGGTCTTCTACCCAATTACCAAATGAGAAAGAGAGGGATAGAGGGGACGTACATGAAGATCAGGAAGAAAAGGATTTTCCATAAAAAATATCAAAAAAATAGGCATGGGGGGCGTTGGGACTAAGGTGGCGCAAGGAGTAATCCTAGTCTTACTAGGATTCTATCTATGACTTGGTCAAAGTGGTTTCTTAAACCAAATTAAACCAAAACCAACTCAACCAAATTAAATTAGGTTCTAAGTCAACTAATGGTTCAATTAAATAATATTAAATTATATTTAATTTTAATTTAATTTTTTAATTAAATTAGGAAATTGGGTTGACCTAAGTCCTAGTTAGACTAGGACTAGTTTTTTCTTGCACTTGACTTATCCAAATAAGTCAATTGAACTTGATCCAATCAAGCCCAAACTAAATTTAATTAAATTATATTTGATTATACTTAATCTCACCCCTTTGACTTAGTCAAATTAAGTTAATTAGCAATCAAATTGCTAATCAATTCTCCTGCAATACTCACACTAGGTTAAACATCGATCGTATTGATCGTTTAACCCTAGAATGATTCTCAATTATTGATCAACCATCTGATCAGATCGTGAACTCTAATGTGTGTGATCGCATAGGTCTAAATCTAAGCCAATGTGTGTGATCGCATAGGTCTAAATCTAAGCTAGTAGCATAGAAATAAATTTTTATAGCAATCAAAGTGACCATCTAGCAATGATATCCGACGATTGGATAGGTCGAATGTGTAGAACACCATCCTTAGAACCCATACGGATATAGTTTCCATATAATTCATCTCCTTGACCAAAATGCTCGTAGGGCACTTCAGAGTTCAAGTATCAACTCTAATCAAATTGTCCACATTATATTTCAAAATATCAAATCCATCTGATGGATTATCCTAGCCAAGGTTTTGCTATATTGAAATACAGTGATACATTCTTCTCCAACTCTTGGAGTGGTCAATTCCATCTGATCACACACTGACTTCATAAGTACTTGACTATGCCCAGAAATCTTTCATTTTTGAATTAAAAATTTAGTTTGTCCGGTATCAAAGCATAGTGAGTTGCTTGCAAGTCACTGAGGTGATCTCAGATCTAAGGGATACTTATATCTATATCCCATCAGAGACATCCTAGATAGTAGAATGCTCTAGAGTTGGTCATGTTCAATGACAATGTATCCATACATCTCACATGTATGCCATATCAGTATCTCCACACTCCTTAGTTAAGAGGACAACCAACCTATATGGCATACAGCGAGCTATGCTTGATAGATGTTGTTGTCTTAATTAACAGCCTATCATTTAGTCATGAATAAATTTAAGGACTAATCGATAAATCCTCTCTTTATCGAAGCTAAATAGTCCTAAGAACTTCATCACAAAAATAAAGTTCGTTAGAAGATGAAGACTTGTGATGAAAAATATGCTAAAGTATTTTATTTATCAATGATCAATTACATATACAAAGTAGCTCAATCGTTAATAGGCTAACGATTGGCTTTTAGGACATAATTTCCTACATGCCAAGCTATGTACACAACCTGATATAGCCCATGCTGTGAGTGTCACAAGCAGGTATCAGTTGAATCTTGGTGAAGAGCACTGGACTTCTATGAAGTGTAGCCTTAAGTACTTGAGAAGGACTTAGGATATGTTCTTGGTTTTTGGTAATAGAGAACTCCAGGTCCAGGGTTATACAGACTTAGACTTTATGTCTAATATAGATGATCGAAAGTCAACATCTGATAGTCTGTTTGTGTATAATGATGGTGCTGTCAGCTGGAAGAGTTTCAAGTAGGCCATGATAGCGGATTCCACCATGAAAGTATAATACATCACTGCATCGAAAGCTACAAAGGAGGCATTCTAGTACAATAAGTTTGCCATAAAGCTTGAAGTGATGCCATCGGATGTCATCCCTCTGTAATGTGATAATAATGGCACCATAACTTTGGCTAAGGAGCCAAGGTCTCACCAAAAATTCAAGCACATCGAGCGGCAATTTCATCTCATCTATAATTACCCCGAGAAAGATTACGTCGAGATCAAGAGAGTCGACTCCGTGGACAACACGGTAGATCCATTGACGATGCCTTTAGGCCAGCAGAAGATTGAAGCCCATCTTAAGAAGATAAGATTTAGATTTATAGCTAATTAGCTTTAAGTTAAGTGGGAGTTTGTTAGATGTGTGCCCTAGAAGTCAGATTGGTTGGCACTTGTAATACACATCTAAGAGCAATTTTATAATTTTGACTATAAATTAATAAATAAATTATTTGCTATCATAGTGTGTATTTAAAAGTGTCTATGATACATCTTTTGAGTTAATGATAATGATAATTCATATTTTCAAGAGTTAAAAATTTAAGATATGAATTTTCATAATTAACTCATAAACTACTTCCGACCATAGGATTGTCACGAGGATGGTGATCGATCTGGAAGGTTGGTGTACGATCACTTTCTTAGGATAAACGAGTCTTGAGTCTATGGTATGGAGACATCAGAGCAAGAATACAAGTACTCATTAGAGAATGAAGGCACTGAGCGTGACCACCTCGAGCAGTCATAAGGAAGTCTACCTTCTCATCAATGATTGGCTCGATGCTACAGTTATGTGTCAGGTGTTGAAAAATGTATGATAAAATCAATCTTCTAGATTGTAGATGGTTGAGCTAAATATAATTATACTTATATTATTATAAATAAATAAAATTATTATTTTAACTTTTCATCATTCATGTGTATTTTTTTGTAATGAACTCTCATGTGATGAAGTCCTTAGGACTATTTAGACTCGACAAAGAAAGATTTATCATTTAATCCTTAAAACCAATTCACGACCAAATGATTCATTGTTACATAGGATAACAACGTATCGAGTATAGGTCGTTGTGTACCGTAAGTATTGGTTGTCCTCTTAATCAAAAAATATAGAGATATTATTATGGCATGCAGGTGAAGTGTAGGGTACATTTCACTGAACGTGATCCAATTGTGGAGCTCTCTACTATCAAGAGTTACTTACAAAGGATATGGGTATAAGTGTCCCTTAGATCTGAGATTACCATGGTGACTTGCAAGCAACTCACTACACTTAGGTATCGAACCATCTGAATTTTTAATTCAATGATAGAAGGCTACTGGGTTCAGTCAAATACTTGTGAAGTCGGTGTGTGAGTCAAGATGGGATTGACTCCTCCAATTGTTGGAGCAAGTGCATCACTATATTTTAATTTAGCAAATCCTTGATCAGAGTGGTCCATTCGATGAACACTGAATTTTGAAATACACTATGGATAAATTTTAGGATTGATAGTAAATCTTAGATCATCCTTTGAGCATCGAGGTCAAGAGGATGAATTATATGATAACCATATACCACAGGTTCGTTATTGTTGCATTGCAACTTTTCAACCTATCCAGATGTCGAGTACCATTGCTAGATGGTCACATCGATTGATACAAAAAATTAGTTCTTGTGCTACCGACCTAGGATTCGAATCTATGGGGTCACACACATAAGGAGTTCCTACTTAATCTGATGGTTGATCATGAGTCCTAATGATCTAGGATACTATGGTTAAAAGTTCCACTGGACTGGAACTCTATGACCAAGAGTCCTATTGGATTGGAACTCTAAGTCCTACTAATTTGGAACTCTCTAATCAAGAGTCTTACTGGTCTAGGACTCTAAAATCATGAGTTCCATTCATTTGGGACACTAGATTTAAGAGTCCCATTGGATTGGGACTCTTCAGAAGTTTTATATTGATGGGACTCTACTGCCTGGACATCCATCCGATCGGGACTCTATAAATATTAAAGAATTAATTAGTAATTTGATTACTAATTAGCTTAATTTGATTGAGCAATGAGAATTTGATCAAGTTCGATTGAATTTGATTCGATTGGGTTTGATCCGATCAGATCATGAGATGACCTAGTCGCTATGTGAAATTTGACCCTAATTTGATCAAAGGCTAGACCTAATTAATTTCTAATTTAATTAGAATTTTAATGGATTAGGTTAAGCCTAATCTAGTTGGATTTAGCTTAATTTAATTAGGTCTATATTAATTGGTTTGATTGAAACCAATTTGAAAATTCAAAGATAGTTTGAATTTTAAACTAGTTTTCTCCCTGCTCCATCCCACCTTTGACCCACGCCCACTTTTATTTTTTGCTTGAAATTTCTCACCAAGAAATGGATGTGCACCACTCCTCTATTCTACCTTTGAGTTGGTCCAAGGGTTGGACCATTTCAAACTAAGTTGAATTTTGAATTCAACTTGGTTGGTTAGTGGTTCAAACTATCTTAACCTTATCTATTCTCATCTCCATGCCCCCTTACGTGTTTGTCACACATTTTTTTGTGCATTTTTGATTGTGGGCATGTAGAAGGAGAGTCTTTCTATGCATCAAACATTTGGGGTGGGTGTTGGAGAGTGGATAGGTTCATTGCTTGAATTTTGAATTCAAGCAAGATGGTTAAAACAACTTATCCTCCTTGCCCTTATCCATCTCACGCATTTGACCCATGGTACTCATGCCAATAAAAGGGTAGCTTTTATTTGTGTGTGCATGAGGAGGAGTGAGGTTACATGAGGTACTCCATGGAGAGAGAAATTCTATATGGGGAGCAAGTTTGGGCATGAAAATCTAGGGAGGGAAAGTGTTTCTTTCCTGCATTAAACTAGTCTCTCATGCCTTACATTTTTGTTTGCCTTTTTGGATGCCCACTTCAGATATGATCTAAGTAGAGTTTCTATAGATTAGAAAGTCCTCAATCCATGAAAAATTGTTTTATGTGAAAATTCAAAAGGGAGTGGACCTGAGAGTTTCTGAGCATCAGGGTTTTCGGTGAATGCAAAACCCTAGAGTTGGGACTCTAGGTTCAGGTGGAGAGATTGAGTGCTGTGAGCATCGGATCACCACCAAACTTGAAACACCACCTTATCATCCTCCAGAAGGCAAGTTCTAATTTTTTGGAGCATCTAGAAGATCAAAAGAAAGATGATTGATTGGATCAATCACGATCAGTCGTTGAAGGCTTTGGTGAAGAGCTAGCACTCCGGTGGAGTTGGTCGGGATCAGGAGCTTCGTGTGGATCAACCATAGAGGTCGGATAAGTGTTCAGCTATAGCATAATATCATAACTTCTTTTGGTGGATTTAGATTGTGCAGATCAGCTACCCGCGCATAGGTATCAAGTTCTGAACTCAAATCGATCAGTAAATTCAATTTGCTGATCAATCGTATTTGAATTTCAAATCACATATTAGCATGTTTAGATCTTGAGTAGGATAATTGATATAATCAATGCATGCTGTAGAATTAATATTTGATTAATTTTAGCTTTCACTGCTATAAATATTTGAAAATGATTTGAATTGCATGCTACATGCCCTACTCGATAACCAACAGTGGTATCAGAGCCAGGTTGCTTGACATGTTCTAATATGTTAATTAAAAAATTTAAATACTTACATATATGATATGTTAGATCTAGATAGCTTAGTAATAGAGGATGAATGAGCCATCAAGCCATTCGATCATTAGGGATAAGTATGGTTTAAAGGCCACGCCTCTCATTTAGTGGGGATCCCTTATGGCGGTTGGGGTGCAACCGTGAACTCATTTATTAAGATGAACAATGAAAGAATTTTTATGATTAAAATTATTTTAATTAAAAAGTTAAATATGAATGTGTTTAGATTAGATCTAAAAGATAATTCATGATTTAATTTTAGTATATTTTATTTTCTATTTAAAACTAGCAATAGGTAGCTGTTTGAGAAATGAGCCGACCCATTTCTTAAACGAGTCAACCCATTTGGATAACAAAAAATAAAAAAATAAAAAAAATCTTTCAAAATTTAAAATATTATTTTCAAAATGTCAAACCCCAACCCATTAGTCCAAAAATTTAATTAAAAGAATTAAGTATTGTTTATAGAATCTAGAATTATGAATTAAAGATTCTAAGACAGTCGTAAGATTATGGGTTAAAGGGTTAGATAAATTAGATTCATTAATTAGGTTAGACCTAAGGTTAGTTAAAGAATGGATTAATCTAAAGCAATTGATCAAATCTAATAAATCATTGAATTAGATTAGATCAAGAATACTCTAGAATCAACTCCAATAGTTGTAGTTAGGCAAGTCTATGTCTTTAACTAAACCAAGATGGAATTGATTCATGGCTATGCAGTTAAGCTTGAAATTGCTAGGTTGATCAGATTAAACCTAATTAACTAGTTGGTATCTAAGATAAGTTTGATAGTCTAGACCAGTGGTTTTTAATTAGGAGCTACTTGCACTGATTTGATCTTTGATGAGTTAATGGCATATCCCTTCTACTGATCTCACTTACTTGGCCGACATGGTCGATTGAGATTTGATTAGATCACTTGGTGATTCGAACTAACCCATGTCATTAGGAATTAGTTTAACTAATTTCAATCAGTAAGATTGAATAAGGTACCCATGGACCTAAATTGATCCTAGTCCTAATCTATTGACTTGGTGAAGTCAGTGGGAGGACTTGACTTGGTGAAGTCAGTAGAAGAAATTTAGTCCATGTCCTTTCTATCCTTAAATCATAAGTAACCTAAATCGTCTAAATTATTAGATCCTTAAAATGACTAAGTTATAGAGATAACCGAGTCATAGCCTCCCATTAAGATGAATAGTAATGAGTTCAATTTTCTAGGTGGACATTGGAGGTGCCTTACACCTGGTGTTCATTTAGATATTAGAATTACTATCCATCATATGATGATTAGGTCGTACTCTCTTAATGGTGATTAGGTTAGCCAGAGCATTTCATTGGGCTTGATTATCATTGGTTTGATGCACCGAAGTCAATCATGTTAATGGTTGGACCTAACTAGACCTTTTCAGTGAAGGCCATGGCCTACTAAATTGGTTTTTGAGGCAAAACCTAATTACTAAAAATTATTTGGATAAATAATTAATTATGAACCTATCTGTAGATGCATACGGATTAGCCAGAGCTTTCCTCAGACCCGTTTGTAGTCTATATGGATTCCAGTACCCATTAAGGAGTTAGTGTAATTTCTCAAATTGAAGGTAAAGGCTATCAATTTGTTAAAAATAGTGGAAGAACCTTTAGACTAAAGTCCAAGCCTTTAGGATTTAAATTTATTCAAGATCTAATTAGATTTCATGTTTTTCTTTCAGGAATGGCTAGTGCAAGTTTGCTCCATACACTATTGGATAGTGGCAAGCATTTAGGACCTAATTACAAGAAGTCCAGTATTAACCCTAATCAGGCAGACCCAAAGAGGAATGGTCCTCTTGACTTAAATAGGCTGAACAGAGATAACCAGCAAGATGTTGCTGGGCAAGGATGTTATATGATAACACCTTGCAATTTTACTATTTGTGATACATCTACCTGGGTATTAGATACCGAAAGTCCAATTCATATATGCAATTCATTGCATGGACTTCAAACTGATAAAAAATTTAAGGACAACGAAAGATTCCTTAATATTGGAGATGGAAGA
The DNA here is from genome assembly GCA_006176705.1 of Cocos nucifera. Taxonomy (NCBI): domain Eukaryota; kingdom Viridiplantae; phylum Streptophyta; class Magnoliopsida; order Arecales; family Arecaceae; genus Cocos; species Cocos nucifera. Next base: position 21,770 of record QRFJ01003717.1, on the reverse strand, counting down.
AAAGTTCCAGTCTTATCATTGGAAACTCTTGAGCTATTTTTCAAAAATAAAAATATTGTTTTAAATGACTGTCACTATTGTCCATCTTTTTTGATGAACATAATATCTATTGGGCTTTAAGCTCAGGATGGTTATTGTTTATCAATAAAAAAAGATTATTATGATATCATTATGAATGATATTATAGTAATGCAAGGATAATTAAGAAATAATATTTATATTTTATCATAGCCTATTAGTATAATGTACATTTCAAATAAATGACAAAAACTAGATAATGTCACTGATGCTTATCTTTGGCACTATAGGCTCAGTCATATAAACAAGAATAAGATCAATAGGTTAGTCAAGGAGCATATCCTTGACATCCATGATTGTGAATCATTGAATACCTGTGAGTCCTACCTTCTTGATAAGATGACAAAATCACCATTTACTGAAAAAGGTGAACGAGCCTCTAAGCTTCTTGGTCTAGTACATACTAATGTATGTGGACCTATGAACACATATGCTAGAGATGGGTATTACTACTTCATTACATTTACTGATGATCTATCTAGGTATGGGTACATCTATCTTATGAAGAATAAATGTGATTCATTTAAAATGTTCAAACGATATCGAAATGAGATAGAAAAATAACTTAGAAACAGTATTAAAACTCTTTGATCTGATCGTGGAGGTGAATACCTTTCCAACAAGTTTCTGATATATCTAGGAGAGAATGAAATTCTCTCATAATGGATCCCTCCTGGAACACCACAACATAATGGTGTGTCTGAAAGGAGGAATCGGATCCTGTTAGACATGGTTCGGTCCATGATGGGGTTTGCAAGTCTGCCAATTTCATTCTGGGTGTATGCACTTGAAATTGCTTGCTTTGTTTTGAACAATATTCCAAGTAAGTCTATCGCAAAAACTCCATATGAGATATGGACTAAGCGCAAGCCGACACTCTCTCACCTTAGGGTTTGGGGATGTCTAGCTTATGTAAAACATTTGCAACTAGAAAAGCTTGGACCTAGGTTAGATAAGTGCTTGTTCATAGGGTACCCTAAGAAACTAGGGGTTATTACTTCTACCTTGCTGAAGAACAAAAGGTGTTCATCAGTAATAGGGCAGTCTTTTAGAAAAGGAGTTTCTTATTGAAGGAACAGCTGCCTCTAATGTTGATCTTAATGAAGTTTGACAGGTGAAAAAATTGATACATTCTAGTGAGCCTACAGAACTAGATTTGATAAGATCAAACCCAAAGCCCGTTAAAGAGGCACCAAGGAGATCTGATAGAGTACTGCATCAACCGAACAAATACTATGGTTTCTTGATCTAGGATGGTGATCGTATTAAACTCGATGAAAATGATGAGGATCCGATCACCTACATAGATATCATGTGGAGGTTTGACTCCGATAAGCGGCTAGAAGCCATTAAGTTCAAAATAAAGTCCATAAAGATCAACAGTGTATGGACACTGGTTGATCCACCTGAAGGGGTAAAATCCATTAGGTGTAAGTGGATTTTTAAAAGAAAATGGAATACAAACGGAAAGATGGAGACCTTTAAAGCCCATCTGATTGCTAAGGAATATCGTCAGCATTATGTTATTGACTATGATGAGATGTTTTCTCCGGTGGCATGCTCAAGTCCATTCAGATTATGCTTATGATAGCAGCATACACTATGAGATCTAGAAAATAGATGTGAAGATGACTTTTCTTAATAGAGAGTTGGACGAAGAGGTATATATAATATAGCTTGAAGGGTTTACATCCACAGACGAGTCCGAGGTGTACAGACTTTAGAGATCCATCTATAGATTGATGCAGACATCTCGGAGTTGAAACATGTATTTTGATAAGATAATCAGACTGTATGGCTTTGATAAGAATGGAGAGGAACCTTGTGTGTATAAATGGGCTAATGGTTCTGTAAATGTGTTTCTTGTATTGTATGTTGATGACATTCTCTTGATTGGAAATGACATCCCTATTCTACAGGGAATAAAGGTTTGGCTGTCATCGCATTTCTCCATGAAGGACTTGAGAGACACAACCTACATCCTAGGAATGAAGATCTATAGGGATAGATCTAAAAGATTGCTTGGATTATCTCAGTCCATGTATATTGATACCATGCTGAAGAGGTTCAACATGGAGAATTTTAAGAAGGGCTATCTCCTGATGGGCTATAAAATTTCACTCTCAAAGAGAGATTGTCTGACAACTCCTTAAGAGAGAGAGCATATGAGTAGAATACTATATGCTTCAGCAGTGGATTTTATTATGTACGCCATAATATGTACGAGGCCAGACATGGCATACTCACTAGGGGTAGTGAGCAGATACCAGTTTGACCTAGGTGAGAATCACTGAAAGGTTGTGAAGATAATCCTAAAGTATTTGAGAAATTCCAAGAACTCGTGGCTCATCTATGGAGATACTGACTTGAAACCTATGGGATACATTAACTCCAGTTTTCAGTCAGATCATGATGATAGTAAGAGTGTGTCAGGTTATGTGTTTACCATGAACGATGGAGCGGTTTACTGAAAGAGTTCCAAGTAGCACACTATAGCCGATTCTGTGTGTGAGGTAGAGTATGTTGCGGCATCTGATGCTATGAAGAAAGTTGTGTGGCTATGAAAATTTATCGATGCATTGGGATTGGCATCCTTCTTGGATGGTCTGATTCTGCTATACTATGACAACACTGGAACCATAGCTCAAGCAAAGGAGCCGAAGGCACATCAGTGCACCAAGCATATTCTGCGATGCTATCACCTTGTACGAGAGATCATGGAACGAGGTGATGTCGAGCTTCAGAAGATCGATGGAAAGAAGAATGTGGCTGATCCCTTTACTAAGGCTCTTGAAATCAAAGAGTTCGATAATCACAAATGGAAGATGGGTATCGATACTCTTCTGAGTGGCTTTAGTCTAAGTGGGAGTTGTTAAAAAATGTATACTAAAGCCAATCATCTAGGTTGTAGATAGTTGAGCTAAATATAATTATACTTAAATTATTATAAATAAATAAAATTATTATTTTAATTTTTCATCACTCTTGTGCATCTTTCTGTAATAAACTCTCATGTGATGAAGTCGTTAGGACTATTTAGACTCGACAAAGAAGGATTTGTTGTTTAGTCCTTAAAACCAGTTCATGACCAAATGATTCATTGTTATCCAGGACAACAACATATCGAGTGTAGGTTGTTGTGTGCCATAAGTATTGGTTGTCCTCTTAACCAAGAAATATGGAGATACTATTATGGCATACAAGTGAAGTATAGGATAACATTTCACTGAACGTGATCCAACTATGGAGCTCTCTACTGTCAAGAGTTGCTCATAAAGGATATGGATATAAGTGTCCCTTAGACCAGAGATCACCATGGTGACTTACAAGCAACTCACTGTACTTAGATATCGAACTACTTGAATTTCTAATTCAGTAATGGAAGGCTACTGGATGAAGTCAAGTACTTGTGAAATCGGTGTGTAAGTCAAGATGGAATTGATCCCTCCAAGTGTTGGAGCAAGTACACCACTGTATTTCAATTTAGCAAACCCTCAGCTAGGGTGGTCCATTCAATGAACATTGAATTTTAAAATATACTATGAATGAATTTTAGGATTGGCAGTAAATCCTAGATCATCCTTTGAGCATCGAGATTAAGAGGATGAATTATACAATAACCATATGCCATAGGTTCATCATTGTTATGTTGTGACTTTTTGATCTATCCGAACATTGGGTAACATTACTAGATGATCACATCAATTGGTATAGAAAATTAGTTCTTGTGCTACCAGTTTAGGATTCGAACCTATGGGGTCACACACATAAGGAGTTCCTACCTGATCTGATGGCTGATCATAAGTCTTGATAACCTAAGATACTATGGTCAAGAATCTTACTGGACTGAAACTTTGTAATCAAGAGTCTCACTAGACTGCAACTCTGAGTCCTTCTCATCTGGGACTCTCTAATCAAGAGTCTCACTAGTTTGAGACTTTAAGATTGTGAGTCCCATTCATTTGGGATATTGGATTCAAGAGTTCCACTAGATTAGGACTCTTCAGGAGTTCATGTTGATGGGACTCTATTGCCCGGACACCCACCTGATTGGGACTCTATGAATATTGAAGGATTAATTAGCAATTTGATTATTGATTAGCTCAATTTGATGGTGTGATGAGGTTTCGATCAAGTTCGATTGAATTTGATTCGATTTGGTTTGTTCCACTCAGGTCATGAGATGACCTAATCCCTATGGAAGATTTGACCCTGATTTGATCAGAGACTGGACCTAATTAATTTTTAATTTAATTAAGATTTTATTGAGTTAGGTTAAGCCTAATTTAATTAGATCTATATTAATTGGTTTGATTGAAACCAATTTGAAAATTTAAAGATAGTTTGAATTTTAAACTAGTTTTCTCCTTGCGCCAACCCACTTTTGACCCATGCCCTCTTTTATTTTTTAAATGAAATTTCTCATGAAGAAATGGATATGTGTCACTCCTCTCTTCTGCCTTTGACCTGGTCCAAGGGTTGGACCATTTCAAACAAAGTTGAATTTTGAATTTAACTTGGTTGGTTAGTGGTTCAAACTATCTTAACCTTATCTATTCTCATCTCCATGCCCCCTTATGTGTTTGTCGCACATTTTTTTATGCATTTCTAATTGTGGGCATGTAGAAAGAGAGTCCTTTTGCACATCAAACATTTGGGTGACCGTTGGAGAGTGGATAGGTTCATTGCTTGAATTTTGAATTCAAGCGAGATGGTTAAAACAACTTAACCTCCTTGCCCTTATCCATCTCATGCATTTTACCCCTAGTATTCATGCCAATAAAAGGGAAGTTTTTATTTGTGCATGCATGAGGAGGAGTGAGGTTACGTGAGGTGTTTTCTAAAGAGAGAAATTCTATAAGGGGTGCAAGTTCGGGCATGAAAATCTAGGGAGAGAAAATGTTTCTTTCCTACATTAAACTAGTCTCTCATGCCTTCCATTTTTGTTTGCCTTTTTGGATGCCCACTTCACATATGATCTAACTATGGTTTCTATAGATTAGAAAGTCCTCTATCCATGAAAAATTGTTACATAAGAAAATTCAAAAGGAAGTGGGTGTGAGAGAGTTTTCGAGCGTCAGGGTTTTTGGTGAATGCAAAACCCTAGAATTGGGACTCTAGGTTCGGATGGAGAGATCGAGTGCTGTGAGCATTGGATCACTACCAAACTTGAAACACCATCTCATCATCCTCCAAAAGGCAAGTTCAAATTTTTGGAGCATCTGGAATATCAAAAAGAAGATGATCGATTGGATCGATCGTGATCAATCATTGAAGGCCCCGGTGAGGAGCTAGCACTCCAGTGGAGCTAGTCGAGATCAGAAGCTTCGTGCGGACCAACCATAGAGGCCAGATAAGTATGCAATTATAGTGCAACATCATAGCTTCTTTTGGTGGATTCAGATCGTGGAGGTCAACTACCCGTGCATAGGTATCTAGTTCTGAACTCGAATCGATTAGCAAATTTGATTTTCTGATCGATCACATTTGAATTTCAAATCACATATTAGCATGTCCAGATCCTAAGTAAGATAATTGATATGATCAATGCATACTGTAGAATTAATATTTGATTAATTTTAGATTTCATTGCTATAAATATTTGAAAAAATTTTGAATTGCATGCTACATGCCTTACTCGATAACCAACATCAGGTTCTTTGATCTGAGGAGCATCAATAGTTCACCTTGAGTGTGTTATAGTTTGACTACACCATAACTCGATCTTCTAGTCATTCAAAATTCTGAGTTGTATGTTGGCTATAGCATGTTCATTGTAGAAACTGGATTGCACCAGGATGGGATCTATCAACCTTGGTACTGAAGGAGTAGTCCTATGATAATCATGAGATCGAGTTCTTAAGCCCATGGCCATGTTAGTATGATATAATAGAAAAGAGTTTTCTATTAGAATTCCACATCGGACTCAAATCGAATGATTCATTCATATGACTGATGTTGGATTTTGATGAGTTTATCTTAAACCCTAATCCTATCGGGACTCATGATAGTTGAATCGATTCATATAGATAACTACACTGAGAGATTCGCTTTCAATTCTGATGGATTGCCATTACATGTTGCTAGGTGTCACTGGTGGATTTTGGGAGCAATTAGAATGATTTTGATGATCGATCATTCTAATTGTATGAATCAAAAAAGTTCTGATCCATCGAAAGATATTTCGATGATGTCAATGATAGAAATCATGACATATCTCATTACTATATGAAATTAAACCTAACTGGATCACACATACAAGGGTTTGAGTCTGGTTGTAATCAATTGGAAGTCAGTTCAATTGATTTGGATTAGATTCGTTTAGATTCAAGGAAATCATGTTGGCACATGATTGAACTTAACATTCTCCTTTTGTAGTCTTTTTGGTTCGTCTCAACCGAAATCTTGACTAGAACTTGTCTAGGTTAGAATAGGGTTCTCTAAATTCATCAGATAATTTTTGGACAATACCTACCATTTTTTATCACCTATCTTTTCTATCGTGCACCAAGGTCAAAGGTTGACCCTGTTGTAAGAAAGAAGGGATCAGGGGTGCACGCCCCCTAGAGATTTTCTAAGGGCACGTGCCCCCACTTTTTGGTATGGCATGGAGAGGATGCACATCCCCCTGGATATGCACCCAAAGTGGATAGGTTTTGACTTGGTCAAATTTCAGGTTTGACCAGTCAAAGAGTTTGATAGAGATCAAATTCTAAAAGAGAAGGAAGAATCCAATGCGCACCAAACTTCCTTTCCTTCTCCCTACCTATTTTGTATGGCATTATATGGAATATTTGGGGTAGCAAATCTAATGTGAGTTGGCATAAAAAAATTTGTCAAGAAATTAGAGATAAATCAAGCAATTGGTTGCTTGATTGGTTGGAACATTGAGGTGGCACAGGGCTCTATTTAAGAGACCCTATGCCCTAGGATTTTAGATGGTCATTGCTCCACACTCCAAAGCCCCTTTTGCTGCCATCCCCACTTTCTCCATGCCCCTCCTCTTCTTCTTCTTCATGCCCAAAGGTTGGGCCAAGGTTTCAATAGAAGGTCCATAGAATTTGGCATGAAGGTTTCAAGGAAAGAGATAATGTTCGTGAGACGAGCGCGCTGCCTTCATCAATTGATTTGAAGTCTTTACAAATCAGATTTAAATATGATTTTTAGCAATCAGATCTAGAAGGAGAGCACTTCCAGATCAAGTCCTAGTGGACTTCGATAGAGGCCAGGCACATGCATGGCTTAATCCAAAACCTCGAGCTTCCATAGATCATCAGCAAGATAATCAAATTACCCAAATTAGGTACAAAGTATATATCTAATTTAATTATTAATTTTAGATTTAATATTAGATCCTTAGAATTAGATCAGAGAACTCTCTGATCTTATTAGACTCTATAGGGAAAATTTTTTGAAATATTTCCTGCAGATCTGGTCAGATCAAGCCAATCCTATAGCAAATAAAAGCTATTTTTTCCTTCAGTATGGAGGTAGATTTAAAATTAATTTAAAAAAAGTGCCATAATTAGGAAGAGTTGATGTCAAGACACATTATACCCGAGAAAGATAGTGGGGTAGATTAAGTTATAATTGCAGAAATTTTGAATCCACCGCTCCTAATTTTGGTCCATCAAACATAATCCCTTCTTGATCATCCTAAAAACTATAATAATTTTAAACTTTGGAATAGCATGCTTGCTTTGAATACATTGTTGACTAGGGCTACACTTAACCATCGAAAAATATTCCATGAATGATTTTCTACCATGACGACAAGACCTCCTAATTGGTCTTATCTTTTTGGAAACTTGAAGGATGTATTAAAATTAATTAAACCTAAAACTCCTTCATAGGATTCGACTGAAGATGTTAAACTTAGTGCTTACTGGGAGGTAACCCAGGTTTTTTGCATTTAATATTTTTTTTATTTTTTTAGTTTTCTTTTCTTTTAGGATTAAGTTGGGGGAGAACTATAAACCCATGCTAGAAGAAGAATAGATAAAAAAAATCCAAACTAAGCCAAGAATATATTAAGTTAGGTGAACTCTTTTCTTGTTATTTTCTTATCATTTATCAAACTCTAATTTTCTTTTCTCCATTGAGGACAATGGAAATTAAGTTGTGTTGGAAAATGTATCCCAAAGCCAATTGTTAGCCTATTGATGGTTATGCTATCCTATAATTATAATTAATTTATTAATAAATAAAATAAATATTTTAGCATTTTTATCATAAAGTCTACATCTTCTAGTGAACTCCATTATTGTGATGAAGTCCTTAGGACTATTTACTTTCAATAAAGAGAGAATTTATCGATTAGTCTTTAAATAGTTTACGATCAAATGATATGCTATTAATTAGGACGATAGTATTTATTGAGCATAGGTTATTGCATGTCATATAGGTTGGTTGTCTATTGGAAATCATGTTTCAAAGTCAATCATCAACCTGTTGACGGTTGAGCTATTTTATATTATAATTAATTTATTAATTAATAAAAATATTTTGGCATGTTTTTCATCATAAGTTTACATCTTCTAATGAACTCCATTATTGTGATGAAGTTCTTAGGACTATTTAGTTTCGATAAAGAGAGGATTTATCGATTAGTCCTTAAATTTATTCACGATCAAATGATAGGTTATTAATTAGGATAACAGTGTCTATCGAGCATAGGTCGCTATATACCATAGAGGTTGGTTGTCTTCTTAACTAAGGAGTGTGGAGACACTGGTATGGCATACAAGTGAGATGTATGGGTACATTATAATTAAACGTGACCAACTCTAAAGTATTCTATTATTGAGAATGTCTATGATGGGATATAGATATAAGTATCCCTTAGACCTGAGATCACCTCAGTGACTTGCAAGCAACTAACTGTGCTTTGGTACCGAACTAACTGAATTTCTAATTTAGCAACAAAAGGCTTCTGGGCATAGTCAAGTACTTGCAAAGTCGGAGTGTGATCAAGATTGAATTGACCACTCCAAGAGTTGGAGAACAATGTATCACTGTATTTCAATACAGCAAAACCTTGGTCAAAATAATCCATCAGATGGATTTGATATTTTGAAATACAGTGTGGACAATCTGATCAGAGTTGATAGTTGAACTCTGAGGTGTCCTACGAGCATTATGATCAAGGGGATGAATTATATGAAAACTTTATCCGTATGGGTTCTAAGGATGGTGTTCTACATCTTCGATCTATCCGACCGTCGGGTATCATTGCTACATAGTCACTTCGACTGATATAAAAATTTATTTCTGTACTACCAACTTACGTTCGGACCTATGAGATCACACACATTAGAGCTTATGATCTGATTGGATGGTTGATCAATGATTAAGAATCATTCTAGGGTTAAATAATCAATATGATTGGTGTTTAACCTAGTGCAAGTGTTGTAGGAGGATCGATTAGCAATTGAATTGCTAATTGGCTTAATTTATTTAAACCAATAGGCTAAGATTAAGTCTAATTAAATATAATTTAATTAGATTTAGTTTGGACTTGATTTAATTAGGTCCAATTGGTTTATTAGATAAGCCAAGTGCAAGGAAGAACTAGTCCTAGTCTAACTAGGACTCGGATTAACCCAATTTTCTAATTTGATTAGAAAATAAATTAAAATTAAATTTAATTTAATCTAATTTAATTAAGTCCTTAAATGGGTTAGGGTCTTGTTTAATTAGATTAATTTAATCTTGATTTTATTTGATTAAAAGATCTTGTTTGACCAAGTCAAAATAGGAGTCCTAATGTGACTAGGATTCCCTATCACTTGCACCACTTAATCCTCATGCCCCATGCCCTTTTTATTTTATTTCTTTCATGAAAATTCTCCATTCCCATGGCTTCTCACACCTCTTTCTCTTCTCCTTTTCTCATAAGATAATTTGTTGGAAGACCAAGTCAAAAGAGGAGTTAGTTTTACTTAGGATTCTATGAGATAGAATCCTTGTTGACCAAAACACCTTCCCTTGAGTGGCGCCTCCTCTTTTAATTAATTCTTCTCTTTTTCCATACAAATAATCTCCTTTTTTGTGCACCCTCCCTTGCTGGTCCATGCCAATAATTGTGGAGGAGATGCCCAAGAGTTGGGCACCCCAACAACTTTCCATGTTTGGATATTCCTAGTCTAGTATTTTGATCTAACTTGGACTCTTCTTCTTTTTTTTTATTTATTAGATAAATTTTATTCTAATTTTTTCATGAAATATAGAGCTTTGGGAGAGGTTTAGGGTGTGCAAAAATTAGAGTAAGAGGGTCCTTGGGCATGGGGGTTCCATAGGCACCAAACTAGGTGTCTAGGTGAGAGAAAAGAGAAGAAGAGGATCTTCTTTTAGGGCTGTTTTATTTTCAATCCCTCCTTTTTCCCTTTAAGCTTTTTCTAAGAGAGTCTCAGATCAATAAACTCTTATCTTTCTTCTCATATTTTAAAGAGTCTAAATTTTGAAGAAGGGAGCATCAGATAGACTATTGAAGAAGGATCAGTATAGTACTAGCATGCTGTGCTGATTTCCTACATCGAATTTTAAATCAGAGATCGTAGGCTCGTATGGATGACTCCTAAAGGCTGGACGCATGTGCGGCTCATGACTTAACTTGCTCAGGTAATATATCTGATCTATTAACTTCATACCTACATTTGATGTAGTGTAGATCTAGGTTGATTTGATCAATCTTTTACTTTCTTATTTAATTTTAATTTTTGATTTAATATCATACCTTGATCATATAATAGATCTAAGATCTAAGTATTTATATATTTATTTAAATAAATATTTAATTTATTTAAGTCTTCTACTGTAAGATCTTGAAAAGTTTTCAAGATCTACCTGTAAAACCCTAGATCTAGTTCCTTCAATTGGTATCAGAGCAAGATTGTTATTACATGATTTTTATGCATATTTAGATTATTTTTTAGATTAGATCTAATTTATAATCTAATTATTAAATTTAAAATTAAAAAAAAATTAGATCTCACGAACTGCCATAAGGTTGTCCTACTGTAAGGTTTACCCCTTATAGTGAATAGGTTGTCCTAGTTCGTGATGATCTAATCCTAATTATAAATTTATTAGATTTAATCTAATTTTATTTATAATTTAATAGATTTAAAATAGTTTTAGATCTAAAAATAAAATATTTTAGATCGTACGGACTATCATAAGATTGTCCTGCTGTAAGGTTTACTCCTTATAGTGAATAGATTATCCTAGTACATGCTGATCTAAAATATCGATCATAAAATTTTAAATTAGATTTAAAAAATTTTATGATCTGATTAAAAATATTTTAATCTGATTTTAATTTTTATAAATATGTTAGATTTGATCTAGGAAGATTTATGATTGATTATTACTGAAACTATTTCAATTACATGAACCTGTTTAGATTAGATCTAAAGTAGATTCATGTTTATGTTACTTGCATATTGATTATGAATCAAACATGCAACTTGGTTGATAAAACCATGTTGTAAAAATATTTTACAAATATAAAAACTATTTTTGAAAAGCCAAATCCTAACCCTCAGCCCAAAACTTAATTAAGAATTAAGAAGTTGTTTGATTAGATTTTAGGATTGTAAATTGAAGACCCTATGACACGAATCATAACACATTGGGTTAATGGGTTAGTGGGGATTAGGTCCATTAATTGGATTAGACCTAGGGTTAAATTAAAGAATGGACTTAATTAGAGAATTGACTAAATCTAATTAATTGTTGTCTTAGATTAGGTCAAGGATTCTCTAGATTAATTGTAATAGTTGTAGTTGATCAAGTCCACGTCTTTAACAAGACCCAAGATGAACTTGATCCTTGGCTATGCGGTCTAGCATGAACTATTAGATTGATCTAATTAAAACTAATTAAATCAGTTGGTGTCTAAGGTAAACCAAACCATTGGTTTTTAATTAGTAGCTTGCTTACCTGGCCATTTTTGATGGTGTCTAAGGCAAGCCTGACAGACCCTTCTACTGATCGAACTTACCTAGCCTTTTCGTTAGATTATGTTTTGATCAGATAGCTTAACTATTCGAGCTGACCCATGTCAGCTAAGTAAATCAATTTGACTGATTTAGGTACTCCTAGACCAGCTTATTAATGATCTTCCTTAAGCTGACTTGGTGAAGTTAGTGGAAGGATCATGACAAGCTGGTTACTCTGACCTACTCACTTCTATAAATTAAATTCTCTAAAATTATTAAGTTCCTAAAATAAAATAGTTATATGATAACTGGATCATAGCCTCCCATTAAGGTGGATGATAATGAGTCCATCAGTTGGATAATCATTGGAGGCCCAAAGGCCTGGTGCTCATCGATTGATAAAATTATTATTCATTATATGATCTCTTGGATACATCTTTCTAAATGATGGTCAGATGGGCCAACCAAAGTTGGGCCTGATCATTCATTGGTTGGATGGGCCAAGTATGATCATGTTAATGGTTGAACCTAATTGGACCCTTTTCTGAGAAAGCTAAAGCCAACTGATCAAAGCCTGGAGCAAAATTTAATTACTGAAAATTATTTGGAGAAACAATTGCTTATGACCTACTCATAGATTTACATGGATGGGCAAACCAAAGTTGGGCTCATGTACAGTCTATGTAGATTCTAGTACCCACTAAGAAATTAGGATAATTCCTCGAATTAGAGGTAGAGGCTACCAATTCGAATAAAATAGTGGGAGAAATCTTTTGATTAAAGTCCAAATCTTTAGGTTTAATAAATCAATTACTAATTAGATTTTAATTTTTCTCTATGCAGACATGGCCACTTCTCTATCGCTCCGATCATTGTTGGACAATGATAAGTTGGTGGGATCCAACTTCAATAGCTGGTACCAAAAGTTGAAGATTATCCTAGAGCATGAATGGATTCTATATGTGCTGACGGATCCTGCACCTAAGGAGCCAACTGTCAATGCACGTGGAACAGTCAGAGACACTTATTAGAAATGGCTCAATGACCAAACCATGGTGCGTTGCATTATGCTGGCTGCGATGAGCGATGAATTCAATCACAAGTTTAAGGCAGCTCAGCCAAATGAAATGCACCAAGTGTTGGAGGATTCTTTTAGCACACTCGATGATGTTGAGAGGCACAAGATTAGTTACGTCATCTTCAACACTAGAATAAAGGATGGAGCCTCTGTCACTGATCATGTACTGTATATGATCGAGCTGATAGAATGCTTGAGCAAACTCGACTTTCTCTTGCATGAATAACTTGAGAAAGATGCAATACTGAACTCGCTGCCAAAGTCCTATCTCCCTTTTCTTACTCATTACAGAATGACAAAGCCTGAAGTAAACAACCATGGCTTATTGGGGTTACTTTAGAACTTTGAGAAGGATCACCAGTTCTATAAAGAGTCGGTGAACTTAGTGGGAGGTTCGTCTTCTGGTTCTCGACCCTTTAAGAAAGGAAAGAAGAACAAGAAGAAGAAAACAAAGAAGGTGCAAGTTTAAGCTTGGACATCAGTGTAGGGCCTGACCAGGAAGATCAAGTCTGATAAGAGTCAAGCTGAATGCTTCTTTTGCAAGAAGCAGGAGCACTAAAAGAGAAACTATCTTCAGTACATTGCCTCCCTGGATCCGAATAGGTAGAGAAAGAAGCAAACTATTGCTGGGCAAGATATTTATGTGATAACTCCTTATAAATTTTCTATTTATGATATTACAGGCTGGATATTAGATACCGATAGTCCTTACCATATTTGCAATTTATTGCAGGAGTTGCAGGTCAGTAGAAGATTCGAGCAAGGTGAGAGATTCCTAAATGTTGGAGATGGAAGACCAGTTTCAGTTCTAGCTTTAGAAATTTTGAAACTTGTATTTGAATCTCATACTATTGTTCTTAGTGATTATCATTTCTATCCTAGTTTTTTTTTAAATATCATTTCTATAGACCTTTTGGCCATGAACAATTATGAAATTTTAATAAAGAAACAAGTTTGTAATGTCACTATGAATGGTGTTACTATTTTCTGTGGATAATTGAACAATGATGTATATATGTTATCACAATCTATTAATGTAGTTTATTCTACTGGCAAGCACCCTAGATTAGATAGTGTATCAAATATCTACTTATGGCACTATAGGCTAGGTCATATAAATAAGAATAGGATAAATAGGTTGACTCAAGAGGGAATCCTCGAAGTCAATGATTGTAAATCACTTCCAACCTATGAGTCCTGTCTTCTTAGTAAAATGACCAAGTGACCTTTTACTGGAAAAGGTGAGAGAGCCAATGAGCTCTTAGGTCTAGTACTTACTGATGTACGTGGATCAATGAGCATAAGTGCTAGAGATGGATATGTCTACTTCATCACTTTCATAGATGATCTATCCAGATATGGACATGTCTATCTGATAAAATATAAGTCGAATTCTTTTGAAATGTTCAAACGATTCCGAAGTGAAGTAGAAAAATAAACTGAAAAGAGTATTAAAATTCTTCGATCTAATCAAGGAGGAGAATACCTTTCTGGTGAGTTTCTTACATATCTAGGAGAGAATAAAATTCTCTCCCAATGGACTCCTCTTGGAACACCACAGCATAATGGTGTGTCTAAAAGGTGGAATCCGACTTTGTTAGACATGGTCCGATCCATGATGGAATTTGCCAACTTGTCGATATCCTTCTGGGGATATGCACTCAAATTGGCTTGTTATCTATTAAATAAGATTTCAAGTAAGTCTGTAGTTAAAACCCCATATGAGATATGGATAGGGCGTAAACCAGCACTTTCACACCTTAGGGTTTGAGAGTGCTCGGCTTATATCAAACGGTTAGTTACAGACAAACTTGGACCTAAGTCTGACAAGTATACATTCATAGGATATCCAAAAGAGACCAAAGGATACTATTTCTACCATGCTGATGAACAAACGGTATTCGTCAGCCTTATGGCAACCTTTTTGGAAAAAGAGTTTCTTCGTAAAGAATCTGTTGCCTCTAAGATTGAACTTGATGAAGTTCAATAGGTAGAAAGTCCGACACAGAATATTGAACCTAAGTCGGATTTGATCAGATCAGATCCGAAGCCTAGTGAACCCACACCATTAAGGCAATCCAGTAGAATACTATGCCATCCGGATAGATACTATGGATTCTTGGTCCAGGATGGTGATCCCATCGAACTCGATGAGAATGATGAGGATCTAATCACTTATATGGATATGATGCAGAGATTCGACTCTGAGAAATGGCTAGAAGCCATGAGATCCAAAATAGATTCCATGAAGGTTAATGATGCATTGACATTAGTTAACCCACCTGAAGGGGTTAAATCCATTGGATGTAAATTGGTCTTCAAAAGGAATAGGGGCGCAGACAGAAATAAAGTCCATCTGATTGCCAAAAAATATCGTCAACATTATGGTATTGACTATGATGAGACGTTCTTTTCTATGGCAATGCTCAAGTCCATTCGGATCATTATTGCCAATGCTACCCATCTGGATAATGAGATCTGGTAGATGAATGTGAAGATAGCTTTCCTAAATGAAGAGCTGACCGAAGATATGTATATGATACAACCTGAAGGATTCACATCCACAGATGAGTCCAAGGTGTGCAAGCTTTAGAGATCCATTTATGGATTGAAGCAGGCATCTCAGAGTTGGAACATATGTTTTGATAAGGTGATCAAAATGTATGGCTTTGTTAAGAACGGAGAAGAACCCTGCATTTATAAATAGGCAAATGGTCTAGAAGTGGTATTTCTTATTTTGTACGTGCATGACATTCTCTTAATCAGGAATGATATCTCCGCACTATAAGGAATAAAAGTCTGGTTATCATCATAATTCTCCATGAAGGACTTGGGTGAAGCATCCTACATCCTAGGGATGAAGATCTATAGGGATAGATCTAAAAGAATGCTTAGTATATCTCAGTCCACGTACATAGAAACTATGCTGAGAGGTTCAGCATGGAGAATTCCAAAAAGGGCTCTCTCGATAGGCCAAGGAATTTCTCTCTCTAGGAAGGATTGTCCGATAACTCCTGAAGAGGGAGAGCGTATGAGTAGAATTCCATATGCTTCGACAGTGGGATCTATTATGTATGCAATAATATGTACGAGACTAGACGTGGTACTCACTAGGAGTGGTGAATATATACCAGTCTGATCCTAGAGAAAATTATTGGAAGGTGGTTAAAACTATCCTTAAGTATTTGAGAAATACTAAGGACCAATGGATGGTTTATGGTAAGTCAGATCTAAAGCATGTGGGATTTACAGACTCTAGCTTTCAATCTAATCATGATGACAGTAAAAGTGTGTCAAGGTATATCTTTACTCTAAATGGTTTAGCCATCTATTGAAAAAGTTTCAAGCAGCATATAATGGCTGACTCTATTTGTGAAGTAGAGTATATGGCAGCATCAGATGCAGCAAAGAAAGCTGTGTAGCTAAGAAAGTTCATCACCGAGCTTAGAGTAGCATCCTCCATTGATGGTCCAGTCTAGCTCTACTGTGACAGCACTGGCACCATAGCTCAAGTAAAGAAACCGAAGGCACACCAGCAGACAAAGCACATTCTGTGCCACTTTCATTTGGTTCATAAAATCGTGGGTCATGGTGACATCAACCTTCAAAAAATTGATGGAAAGAAGAACCTAGCCGACCCCTTCATTAAAGCCCAGCAATCAAGGAGTTCGACAACCATAAGTTGAAGATGGATATTAGATACTGTGCCAAGTGGCTTTAGGATAAGTGGGAGTTATTGGGTATCGTATCCCAAAGACAATGGTTAGCCTGTTGATGGTTGAACTATTTTATAATTATAATTAATTTATTAATTAATAAAAATATTTGGCATCTTTTTTATCATAAGTTTACATCTTTTAATGAACTCCATTATTGTGATGAAGTCCTTAGGACTATTTATTTTTGATAAAGAGAGGATTTATCGATTAGACCTTAAATTTGTTCATGACCAAATGATAGGCTATTAATTAGGACAACAGTATCTATCAAGCATAGGTCGCTATATGCCATATAGGTTGGTTATTCCCTTAACCAAGATGTGTGAAGACACTGGTATGGCATACAGGTAAGATGTATGGGTACATCGTCATTAAACGTGACCAACTCTAAAGCATTCTATTGTCGAGAATGTCTCTAATGGGATATAGATATAAGTATCCCTTAGACCTAATATCATCTCAGTTACTTATAAGCAACTCACTATACTTTGGTACCGAACTAACTGAATTTCTAATTCAGCAATGAAAGGCTTCTGGGCATAGTCAAGTACTTGCGATGTCGGAGTATGATCAAGATGGAATTGACCGCTCCAAGAGTTGGAGAAGAATATATCACTGTATTTCAATATAGCAAAATCTTGGACAGGATAATCCATCAGATGGATTTGATATTTTGAAATACAATGTGGACAACCTGATCAGAGTTAACAGTTGAACTCTAAGGTGTCCTATAAGCATTGTGGTCAAGGGGATGAATTATATAAAAACTATATCCGCATGGGTTCTAAGGATGGTGTTCTACACCTTCGACCTATCCGACAATCGGATATCATTGCTAGATGGTCACTTCGATTGGTACAAAAATTTATTTCTATGCTATCAACTTAGATTCGAACCTATGATATACATATTAGAGCTTACAATCTGATTGGATGGTTGATTAACGATTAAAAATCGTTCTAGGGTTAAACAATCAATACGATTGGTGTTTAACCTAGTGCAAGTATTGCAGGAGGATCGATTAGCAATTTGATTGCTAATTAGCTTAATTTGGTTAAGCCAATAGGCTGAGATTAAATTTAATTAAATATGATTTAATTAAATTTGATTTGGGCTTGATTGGATCAAGTCTAATTGGTTTATTGGATAAGCCAAGTGCAAGGAAGAACTAGTCCTAGTCTAACTAGGACTCGGATTAACCTAATTTTTTAATTTGATTAGAAAATAAATCAAAATTAAATTTAATTTAATCTAATTTAATTAAGTCCTTAAATGGGTTAGGATCTTATTTAATTGGATTGGTTTAATCTTGATTTTATTTGGTTAAAAGATCTTATTTGACCAAGTCAAAATAGGAGTCCTAGTGTGACTAGGACTCTCTATCACTTACGCCACTTAATCCGCATGCCCCATACCCTTTTTATTTTATTTTTTACATAAAAATTCTCCACTCCCATGACTTCTCACACTCTCTTTCTCTCTTCCTTTTCTCATAAGGCAACTTGTTGGAAGATCAAGTCAAAAGAGGAGTTAGTTTTGCTTAGGATTCTATGAGATACAATCCTTGTTGACCAAAACACCTTTCCTTGAGTGCCACCCCCTCTTTTAATTAATTTTTTTCTTATTATATAAAAATAATCTCCTTTTTTGTGTGCCCTCCCTTCTTGGTCCATGCTAATAATTGTGGAGGAGGTGCCCAAGAGTTGGGCGCCCCAATAACTTTCCATGTTTGAATATTTCTAGTCTAGGATTTTGATCTTGGGCACCCCAACAACTTCCCATGTTTGAATATTCCTAGTCTAGAATTTTGATCTAACTTAGACTCTTCTTTTTCTCTATTTATTGGATAAATTTTATTTTGATTTTTTCATTAAATATAAAGCTTTGGGAGAGGTTTAGGGTGTGTGAAAATTAGAGGAAGAAGGTCCTTGGGTGCAGGGGTTCTGTAGGCACCAAACTAGGTGTCTAGGTGAGAGAAAAGAGAAGAAAATGAGGGTCTTCTTCTAGGGCTATTTTATTTTCAATCTCTCCTTTTTTTTTTAGTTTTTTTTGAGAGATTCTTCGATCAGTAAACTCTCATCTTTTTTCTCATATTTTGGAGAGTCCAAATTTCAAAGAAGGAAGTATTGGATCGACTGTCGAAAAAGGATCAACACAGTACTAGCATGCTATGCTAATTTCCTACATCGAACTTCAGATTGGAGATCCTAGGCTCGTGTGGATGACTCCTAGAGGTTGGACACGTGTGCAGCTTGTGACTTCATCCTCGAGTCCGAATCGGTAAGTTAGAACATCTAACTTGCTCAGGTAATAGTCTGATCTATTAACTTCATACCTGCATTTGATGTAATATAGATCTAGATTGATTTGATCAACCTTTTGCTTTCTTATTTGATTTTAATTTTTAATTTAATATCATACCTTGATCATATAATAGATCTGAGATCTAGGTGTTTACATATTTATTTAAATAAATATTTAATTTATTTAAGTCTTTCACTGTAAGATCTTGAAAAAGTTTTCAAGATCTACCTGTAAAACCCTAGATCTAGTTCCTTCATTGTCCTCATAACCAAAGAGTGTGGAGATATTGGTATGGTATACAAGTGAGATGTATGGTTATATTATTACTGGATGTGACCAACTCTAGAGCATTCTGCTATCGAGAATTGCTCTAATGGGACATAGGTATAAGTGTCCCTCAGATCTGAGATCATCACAGTGGCTTGCAAGCAACTCACTATGCTTTGGTATCGGACTAACTAAATTTTTAATTCAGTAACGAAAGATTTCTAGGCACAATCAAGTATTTGTATAGTCAGTGAATGATCAAGATGGGATTGACTACTCCAAGAGTTGGAGAAGAATGCATCACTATATTTCAATATAGCAAAAAACCTTGCTCAGGGTAATCTCTTAACCCCAAGGATTGATTTTGATGATGAATAAAATATTTGAGTATATTGTTTAGACTAATGAATTGGCTGAGATCATGTTTCAAGATGAATTATAGAGTATCAAATAGAAAATCTCTAAAAAATATATTTAAGTTTTATTGAGAAAATATTGAAGGCTTTTGAGGCATGAATAATACCTAAAGCAAGGTTTGAAAGAGACATCTCAAAACTAAAATTGAAGAAAAAAATATTTGGATAAGTTATAATTTTTCAACAAAAAAAGTCCTCGAGTCAACTCCTTATTCAGTTCGTTATTCAGCTCGAGCTGATACAACACTGGCATGCAAAAGTTTCAGATGGCACGATCTCGAGTCGACTCGAGGTTCTTGAGCTGAAGTCATAGGAAAATACAGAAAATAGAATTTTTAGGATGAAATTTGGAGGGTCTCAAGCGGAGGCTCGAGTTGACTCGAGGTTCACAAGTTGAAGTCGTAGGAAAAATATAAAGGACAAGATTTTTGGGATAAAAGTTGAAATGATCTCGAGCGGAGGCTCTAGTCGACTCAAGGTCCACGAGTTGAGGTCTCAGTAAAATATAGAAAGTTTGATTTTCATACTAGAACTCTCGAGCAGATAAATAAGTAGAGTAAAAGATCTTGAGTAAAGGAATGAGCAGAGTAAAAGATCTCGAGCTGAGGCTCGAGTCGACTCAAGATTCGACTCGAGCCCTAACGGCTAGTTTTCGCAGAATGCTTAGAATTGTGCAGAAATGATTCAAATACCTATTTTCACTTCTTTAATGGTCAAATGGCCTTCTCCAGCCTACCAAACATGGGGTATAAGCTATAAAATACCTAGGAAAAGTGAGATGACTATTCACTCATTGAGAAGAATCAAAAAGTTAAGTGAAAGTATCCAAAAAGCCTTGAATAGAGAGCATTCAACTCCCAACTCGAAAAGACATCAAATCAAGAAATTCTTTTTGGCAAGAAGATAAGCTAAAAAGCTCAAAAGCCTTCAACAAAGAAGATTCTAAAAAGCTTCATTGACCAACTTGCTCATCAATGAAGTTTTTTGTTCATTTTCTATTGTTCAACTTTCCTTCTTCTTGTAACTCGGCTTCAATAGGATTTTGAAGCTAAGGGGAAAGCCCATCCAAGCCTAGGAATTAGATTGTAAGCCAAGGGTTGGCTTGTGGATTTGTTGTGGTTGGTGAGCCAATGTAAAACCAACTAAATTTTGGATAGTAAGCCTTAGAAAACTATCCGACTGTAATCTTGGAGGGATTATCGTAAAATTCTCAAGTGGATCTTGGGGAGTGGACATAGGTGCAAGGAGCACCGAACCACTATAAATTTTCTTATATTTGTGATTGCTTTGTTTTCTTCATTTTATTGCATTTATATTTCTACATTTATGCATACTTGGTTATGTAGAACTAAAACATACTCCATCACTTCACTAGTTTTTGAAAATACCATGCCACTTGTTTAAGTTTTAAAAAATTCAATTCACCCCCCCTCTTGGATTGTCTTGCTGGGCAATAAGTAGTATCAGAGTTGGTACTCACTTCATTTGATTTAACAATTAAGAGTTAAGATCAAATGGCAACCTAAATGAGTGCATCTCTTGCCGAAGGGTAATCGACCAACCATCCATCTTTGTTCAGTGGAATAAATTACACTTATTAGAAAGCACGCATGTGCATCTACATTCAAATACTTGATTATCAATTTTGAAGAGTGATAATAAAAGGTCCACACACTCCCATAATTAAGATAGAAGGTAATGAAATTTTCAAACCGGAAGAGAATTGGGATGAGCATGACATAAAAATGATAAAATTGAATGCTAAGGCAATGAATGTATTATATTATGCATTAGACCCTAATGAATTCAATAGAATCTCTACATGTGCATCGGCTAAGAAAATTTGAGATAGACTAGAGGTCACCCATGAGGGTACCAACCAAGTAAAGGAGTCTAAAATAAATATGCTTGTTCATAAATATGAATTGTTTAAGATGGAATCAAATGAATCTACTTTGAAATGTTT